>CM022953.1:26269582-26389426 GCA_012931725.1 Litsea cubeba
GAGGATCTAACTTCTCAGGAGATTGTGGGGGACCCGTTCAGATTGACGGTCGCAAGCCATATGCGGGCTTCGCATCATCCATGCAGATGAGAACAGAGGATGCTATTGATTCGCTTGGCTTGGCTATAACCTCAGGTTTTTAGAGAACAAAGACCAAAAGAGGTCCTATGTCCAATGAAAAGCCGAGAGTAGACGGGCTTGACAAGCCATGTCTAAGCCATTGGAGACAGGAGGAGAAGGCAAGGACCTTGGGGGGGGGGGTACCCCCCAAGGGACTTTTGTCACCTTGTTGCGGTGGTCGGTGTAGAACTTCGCAGAGTTTTCTCTCTTTTTCTTTCTCTGGATTTCTGTGCTTTGTCTGTCTGTGTGTTTGTGCTTTTTTCTGATGATCCTTTCTTCTTGGAGAGCTCTCCTATTTATAGGCTTTTAGGTAGCCATTAGGAGGGTTTATGAGCTTTGATTGTCATAAAGCTACATAAAGGGAGGAGTTACAGAATTGAATTCTTTATTTTGTAACTCCTTTTTCTTGGCTTCTGATTGGCCGGGAGGAGATTGAGGGCATTTAATCGCCTTTAATCGCCATGATAAGAGGAGTTTCATGGGTTAAATGCATGAATCGCTTGGTTTGTAACTCCCGGATGCTTGCTTCGTGATTGGTCCGTCCAAAGAAATGGATTAATGACTGTAGTAAAGCTAGTCAATTAATCGCATTAAGTGGTCGCCGAGCAGTTGAAGAGTCGCGGCCGTGCCATGTCTTTTGGGATTCTTCTGGCGATGATCATCGATGAATCTTCATGTAGATCAACATCAGATGACCAGTAATTTCAGGTGTGTTTGCCAACAGCGGGTCGGTGCCATCTGTCCGATTTCTCGATCGGTCGGGTAGAAAGCACACTTTTTTTTTTGGTTGACCGGGTGGCGATCAATATGTTTTGATACTCTTGATGATTGACCCGTGTTTTGACGGATTGTCAGAGGATTTTGGTGTCTAAAAAGCATGAATTTTGGAAAGTACCAGAGGCCTGGGCGCTTTGAATCGCGAAAAAACGGTGAAAACCGGGGTTTCCGGGGCCTTCCCGGCGACCCCGGGCTCCAAGGTCGCCGGCGACCCTGGGGGGTTTTCCCCCCTTTGTGTCCCGTTTTGTGTCCGTTTTGCTGTTTTTCGATTCTTTTTTCTTCTGTATTTTCCTTGACATTTTGACCATTTATTGGCCTGATTTCTTTGTAGGAAACCTGATGAGAATCCTTGCATTTTATTTTGCAAAGTTTCCAATTTCCTGAGAAAGCCGAAGACTTTGTCGCGTAGAGTTGCCGATTTTCCGTCAGAAGCTTGAAACTGGGTCAAACGATGTCGGAATGACCTGAAATTTGTGTGTGTGAAGCCTCCTGAGCAATAAATAAGACCAACCATAGGCTTTTGTTTGAGTTTTGAAGCCGTTTGGGGTCCTATCACCAGTAGACTTGCTTTGTCGCGATGAAGATGTCGCGGTTTGATGTGCGGTCAACCGATGTCCGATGACTTGAAATTTGACAGGAACCTATTGGAGTCATTTTAAGATGATCCATAGGCTCTATCTTGGAAATCATGGTCCCGGAGAGCTTTGCCGCCGAGAGGCCTGATTTGACTTCCGAGCGTCAAAACTATGGTCAAATGTTTTGTTGAAATGACCTGAAATTTGACGTGTAGCCCTTTATAAGCATTTTGAAGCCGTCCATGTGCTCTATCTGATGAGTAATGGCCTCGGTGGTTCTCGCCGCTGAGAGGCTTGATTTAGTTGTTCGAGGGGTTGATGTAGGGTCAAACGTTGTCAGTTTGACTCGGAACTTGACGTGGAGCCTTTTGGAAGTATTTTGAGACCATCCATCGGCTCTGATCGAAGATTTGGGTGTCTCCGATGCTTTTGCCGCCGAGAGCTCCTTTTCGGCTGTCGGAGAAGCGAAGTTAGGCCAAATGATTTTGAAATGGCCCGAAACTTCTTGTGTACTCCTCTTTTGGCTGCTTGAAGGATCTGGCAGTTTTTGTTTGATTCTGACAAGATTGATTTTGGAAGTAGCATTGCCTATTATGGCAGGTTGCGACTTCATGTAGCTCTTTGGATCTTGAAGAGGCAAGTGACATTTTTTGGTGTCAACAAATGCCCCCTCGAGGTACAGCGACGAGTTGCTTAACTTTGTAGTCGATGTGCCTCGAAGAGATTTTGAAGGAGAGCCTGTGACTTGACCAAGAGTCTTTGAGCAGTCTTTTTTTGGTATTTGTAGCCTTTTGAGTTTCCGGGGAATTTTATGGTAGTGAAAGGGATCACGTACCATCTCGAGGCAAAGTTTGAAGATGACATCAGGGATGTGGATTTGGGTTTTGACCTTGTGACCTAACAGGCTATATGTGGCAGGTTAGGGGGTCGGGTTTGGTTTTGATCGTGTGACCCAACAAGCTGTATGTGGAATGTTGGGGATCAATTTTGGTTTTGATCTTGTGACCTAACAGGCTGTGTATGTGGCAAGTTAGGGGATCAGGTTTTGGTTTTGGTTTTGGTCTTGTGACCTAACAGGCTGTATGTGGCAAGTTAGAGGACCAGGATTTGGATTTGGTTTAATTTTTGTGGAATGTCAATTTCAAGATTTTGGCTCAATTTGGTAGATGAGGCTGGATGGTTTGATTTTTGGAAGCTCATGGGGCTTGGAATTTTCTTTGTATGGTCCAATCAACTCAAAAGAGGCATGGAACCATTTTTGTATGCTCTTGGTAAGAGGGATTTCCTTTGACTAAAAGCCCAAATATTTTTTTTTAAGTGCCTAGGTGGTCAAACCTGGCTCATATGGGCTAACCCATGGGACCTTAAGCTTTTGAAATGGCTTAGATCTCATATGGTGTCATTTTTGTAAAGAATATCCAAAAATATCTCATTTGGATAGAGAATATCTAAGAATATCTTTACTTGGAGAGAATCTCTCATATTCCCTTTATTTTGGGATAGGATATCTCAAGATATCTTTCTTTTGGGAAAGAATCCTTCATCGATCCTATTTTTTAGGAGAAAATCTCTCATTGATTTCTTTTTGGGAGAGAATCCCTCAAGATTTTCTTTTGGGAAAGAATCTTTCTAATCTCTTTCTTTTGGTAAGGTTACTAATTAGTAATACTTACCTCTTTCTTCTTTCCTTCTTTGGTTTGCTCTCTTCTATAAAAGCAAGGAGGAGGTTGGATCTCTTGCTCTTATTACTTTCTTTTGCAATAATCTCAAGAGGGCTTCAAGACCAAGAGTTCTTCTTCAAGATCTTCAACACTTTTCTTCTTCTTCTCATCAATGGCTTCAAGTAAGTTCTATTTTTCAAGAAAACTCCATTGTAGGAAAAAAGTTCTTTCTTTTTTTTTTGTTTCTTTCTTTTCTTTTCTTTTTTTTTCACGTGTTTGCTTCTTTTTTTTTCACACGTTTTTTTTTTTTTTCTTTCTTTCTTTTTTTTTTTTTGTTTTGTTTTTTTTTTTTTGTTTGTGGGCCGTACGGATCTGGCCGTACGGCCACGTGGCCAGTGGGCCAGCCCCCCCCCCCCTTTTTTTTTTTCTTCTTTCTTCTTTTTTTTTGTTTTCTTTCCCCTCTTTTTTTTGAGAAAGTTTCTTTTCTTTTTTTTTCTTTTTTTTTTTGTCTGTGACTTGGTTTGCTAACACATTTCTTGCCAGCTGACTTGCCACAGGATTCCGATGACTTTGAACCCTCGATGGACGCAAATGTTGATGATGCTTCCAATGAGTTCATGGAGGAAGAAAGTGTTCCGCCAGTCGTCGAAGAAGGTATTTTGTAGTTATAACCCTGATAATGATTTTCAAACAGGTCATATTCATACTTTTTTGTGTTTCTTTGGCAGGTTTTGAAGTGACAGAGGAGGGTCCGTCGCTTCCTTCAGAACAGAGCAAGGGATGCCAGAGGTTGATCCAGAGGTAGAGACTCCTGGGACCAGTTCTGACAATGTTGAGGAGATACCTCGTGCTGAGATTCCTTCCCGAGCAGGAGCAGCTTCAACTGGAAATAGTTCTTTTATTACTCTTCCAACAGATGATGATATGAGCGGCCGACCAACGGAGTTGGGCGAATCTTCAGCTGGCCATCTCTTCTTTTTGCGAAGAAGGTGGTGGTGCGAGTTCTGAGCTCTTGGATTGAGACTCTGCTTTCTGGGCACTTAGATGCCGGATTTGGATGATCCAGCATGTGCGTGAGATTCTCGGTGATGCCGAAGAAGCTGGTCTGGATGTCACAAGTGCCAGGGTGATCGTTGATAGGATCATTGAGCTGGGTGACAAGTGGTTTGAGACCATGGGTTTTCCTGACGATCAGTTCTTCAAGGAGATGTTCTTGGACCCTGCGGATAAGGCTCAATCTAACCTGGATGAGGCTACAGAAAGCAGGAAGCAGGCAGTCCGAGAGAAGAACTTAGAAGAGCTAACCATCATTGGGCTGACACATGACCTTAACATCCTTGATAGGGAGGTCGATGAGGCCAGGAAACGTCTTGAGCAATTGCAGGCACAAGTCGCTGCCAAGTGGACTGAAATAACAGAGGCTCGTGAAAGGGAGACTTGCGGATGCCAATCGAGTTCTCAAAAGGAAGTCTGATGAGAACAAACAATGGAAAACCGCTCGGGGGAAGCTTCCTAGTGCGAAAGAAGGGTTACAGCCCACCCCAGCATCTCATGGCAGGTTCCTGAAGAAGCATGCCTTGGAATCCTTGACAGATGAGGCCAAAAGCTTGCTTAAGGAGCTGAACTCTTGGCTGGAGACCATTTTTGATTGAGCTTCTGTTTTTTTTTTTTTATAACAGAAACTATCCCCTTTTCTCTTTTTGGTACCACTTGTATATTTTTTTGGTACTTATTTTTTGTAGTGCTTGTGAACACTTTCTTTTTTTTTGGTACCACATGTATTTTTTTGTACTCTTTTTTTGTAGTGCTTGTGAACACTTTCTCTTTTTTTTTGTTATCCCTACGCTCACTTGAATCTTTTTGTGATAAAAGTAATTGCTAAATGGGATGCTCTTTTTTTTGTTATCCCTACGCTCACTTGAATCTTTTTGTGATAAAAGTAATTGCTAAATGGGATTTGATCAAAAGGTTGTCATTTTGTGAAAATCTTTTGTCAAATGATTGTTTTGGCATGGAAGCCAGGTTTTTGTTTGTGGCATGGAAGCCAATTTTGGCATGAGAGCCAGCTTCTTTTTTTGTGGCATTGATAGCCGAGAGTTTTTTTTTTTTGTGGCATCTATAGCCAGTTTTGGTGGCATTGATAGCCGATTTGTGGCATTGATAGCCGGTTTGTTTTGGTGGCATTGATGCCGGTTTGTGGCATTGATAGCCTTTTGTTTTGGTGGCATTGATAGCCGGTTTTTTTTTTTGAAATCCAAGTTTTTGTTTGTGGCATTGATAGCCGGTTTTTTTGGTGGCATTGATAGCCGGTTTGTGGCATTTATAGCCTGTTTTGATGGCATTTATAGCCGGTTTGGTTTTAAAAAATGCAAGTATCGACTAAAAGTCGCCTCCCTGCTGAATGTTCTTGCAAGTATCGATGGAATGTCGCATCCTTGCTCATTCGGTTGCGAGTATCGATGGAATGTCGCATCCTCGCGGATTTGGGTGCAAGTATCGATGGAATGTCGCATCCTTGCTTTTCAAAAATTTTGGTTTTGGGGTACTGACTTGATGTCGTTTCCCCACGATTTTTGAAATTTGTGGTTTTCTCGAACCTTTGGGTTATGGATATCAACTGAAATGTTGCGTCTCCATGGTTTTTTAGGTTTTTTCGAACCTTTGAAATTTGGGTTGTGGATATCAACTGAAATGTTGCGTCTCCACATTTTTTTAGGTTTTTTCGAACCTTTGAAATTTGGGTTGTGGATATCAACTGAAATGTTGCATCTCCACAGTTTTGGATTTTGCAAGTACCGACGAAATGTCGCTTCCCTGCGATTTTGGAAGTGTCGAACGTGGTTCGTGCTTCCGATTTGTGCGAGTATCGACTAAGCGTCGCTTCCTCGCGGTTTTTTAAAAACCATTTTTTTTTTAAAGACACGAGGGTCATAAGTTTTGACCTAAAACCATTTTGGCGGTAAAAGGCAGGGTGGACTAGGGTGGAAATCCCTGAATCCGGATTTTGTTTCAAACCATGAATTTTGGGTTCAAGGGTTGAAAATTTTGGTCAAGTTAGGGAAAGGTTCCTAAACTTGGATATTTTTTTTTGAACAATGAAATGAAACGATGAAAGTAAGCATTTTTTAAATTTCTAGAAATTTCAACATTTGATATGAAAATTCTAAAAAAAGGGTGGGTTTAGCGAGCGTGTACCTGGAAACCGGTTTTGGCCGTACAGGCATTGCTCTTACCCAGTTGGGTAAGTCTTCAAGGGTAGTACCGCTTTAAGAACTTGCCGTTGATGGGCAGCATACATCTGTCACCTTCCATGTTTAGGAGTGCGTATGCGCCATTGGAGAAAACCTTGTCGATGACGTAGGGTCCCTCCCATTTTGGCTCAAATTTGCCTTTGGACTTGTGAGCGAAGACCATTGGTCTTTTTACCGCAAGAACCAAGTCACTCTTTTTGTAGGCGCGTTGCCTGATTTTATCGAAAGATCCTGCCATGCGTGCTTGGTAAAGTTCAATGCTTTGTTGAGCTTCGAGCCGTCTCTCATCGAGATTGTCCAGCTCATGGAGTCGCAATTTGACATTGCTTTCTTGAGTCATGTCATTTTGCAAGGATACCCTCAAGGAAGGAATTTGTACTTCCAAGGGTACGACAGCTTCGCATCCATAGACCAAGGAGAATGGTGTGCTATGGGTTGGTCCTCGAACGGTGGTTCGATAGGCCCACAAAGCTTCAGACATTTTGTCGCTCCAGTCTCTTTTGTGACTAGAGACCATTTTTTTGAGGATTTTGCAGAGTGTCTTGTTGAAAGCTTCTGCTAACCCGTTTGCTGCCGGATTGTATGGAGTCGAAGGACAGCTTTGGATTTTGTATTTGTCGCAGAACCTGTAGAATCGATGATCCCGGAACTGTGGTCCGTTATCATGGACGAATCTTTTGGGTATGCCGAAACGACAAATGATGTTGGTGCGCAGGAACTGAAGGACTGATGAGGTCTTCATTTCGTTAAACGCAAATGCTTCTGACCACTTGGAGAAATAATCCGTAGCGGCGAAGATGAAGCGATGACCTTTGCTCGAAGGGGGAGAAATAGGACCTATGATGTCCATACCCCAGGCTTCGAAAGGCCATGAGATCGCTGTAGGATGCAGCCATTCTGGAGGCATGTGAATGTAATCTCCATGAACTTGGCATTGTTGGCAGCGCTTAGCAAATTGCATTGCGTCAGCTACCATGGTAGGCCAGTAATATCCTAACCTTTTTATCTGATCATAGAGCTTAGGTCCAGCCTGATGAGCTCCGCAAAGACCAGCATGAACTTCTTTGAGTGTTTCTTCAGCCTCTTGTTGTGACAAGCAGCGTAGAAGTACTCCGTTGAAGGATTTCCTGTAAAGGATTTTTGAAGGAATATCCAAATGAAAGCTTGGGGTTCGCCTTTGGATGCTTACCCGTTCTTTTGGATCTTCAGGTAGGATTCCGAACATAATGTAATCAATGAACGGATCCCTCCAGTCGCCGATTGAAGTTTGAAGGATTGAAATCCGACTTCCGACCACTTGGTGGCATTCAGCAACTGCTTGGTGTGTGTTAAGAGGAGGAAGGATTCTTTTCGCACACTGTGATTTGCATGTTTTCCCCTTCCTGGATTGCCATGGATGCGGCAAGTCCGGCTAGGGCATCTGCACGTATGTTTTCACCTCTACGAATGTGGGTGATGTGACAGATGTCAAACTTTTGCAGAAGTGATTGTGCCTTGTTGTAGTAAGGCAACAAATCTGGCTTCCTGACTTCAAATTTCTGATTCATCTGGTTGACGATCAGTTGAGAGTCTCCAAAGACTTCCAGCATGGTGATACCGGATTCGATGGCGAGTTCCAATCCTAAGATCAGAGCTTGATATTCAGCTGCATTGTTTGTGCATGGTTCCAGTAGCGAGAAAGCGTGTGGAATCATGTATTTGTCGGGGCTAACAAAGAGGATGCCAACTCCCGAGATCAGCTGTCTTTTTTCATTGTCCTGGTTGCACCGTCAAAGTACATATCCCAGGAGGCACTTTGTGAGAAAGTCTCCACATTGTAGACTGGTTCGTCTGGGAGATCATCTCTGAGCGGAGAATCTTTAGGCAATGGATGCTCTGCGAGGAAGTCCGCTAGAGCTTGCCCTTTGATTGCTTTTTGTGGTACATACCTAATATCAAATTGTGACAGAAGGATGGACCATTTTGCCAGTCGAGCATTGAGAGAACCTGCCTTTGTGACAAGGACCTTCAAGAGGTTGACCCTCGAGACCAGGTACTGTGTTGGAAAGCAAGTAGTGACGCAGCTTTTGTACGGCGAACATCACTGCAAGACATTCTTTTTCGACTGGAGAGTAGCGATGCTCTGCACCTACTAGCATGCGGCTGAGGTAATATAGAGCAGCTTCTTTTCTTTGATCATTTTCTTGCGCAAGCAGAGCTCCCAAAGAGTGATCAAGGGCTCTTGTGTACAAGATGAATGGTTTTCCAGTGGTAGGAGCAGCTAACACTGGAGGTTTTGTCAGGTATGACTTGATGTCTTGGAAAGCAGCTTCACAGTCAGCATCCCAGACAAAGTTTACACCTTTTTTCATCAACCGGGAGAATGGACGGCATTTCCCCGAAAGATTGGAGATGAACCGTCTGATGTAGGCTAATCTCCCTTGAAGCCCTTTGAGTTCTCTCAAGGTTCTTGGAGAGGGCATTTCTAGAATGGCTTTGACTTTTATGGGGTCAAGCTCTATTCCAGCTTTCCGAACTAAGAATCCGAGGAACTTACCCGACGAGACGCCGAAGAAGCATTTCAAAGGATTCATTCGCAGTTTGTGTTTGCGAAGCCGGAGGAAGACTTCTCGAAGGTTTTCGAGATGATCTTCTTTTCTTTTGCTTTTGACGGCGAGGTCATCAACGTAACATTCAACCGTCTTGTGCTGCATATCTTGGAATATTTTCATCATAGCCCTCTGATATGTGGCACCAGCATTTTTCAGACCAAATGGCATGACAGTGTAGCAATACACGCCAAATGGGGTCCGAAAAGATGTATGTTTTTCATCTTCAGGATGCATCTTTATCTGATTGTAGCCAGAGAAACCATCCATGAATGTCATTCGCTCGAATCCACAGGTATTATCGATCATTACCTCTGGTATGGGGAGCGGAAATTCATCTTTAGGGCATGCGCCATTCAGGTCTCTATAGTCAATACAGACCCTGATCTGCCCATTTTTCTTTGTCACGGGGACAATGTTGGCCAACCATTCAGGATGTTGTTCCTCACGGATGAAGCCGACGCTTTTGAGTTTTTGAACTTCTTGTTCAATTTTATCCATCACATCTGGACGGAATCTTCTTTGGCCTTGCTTGACAGGCTTGATGTCTTCTTGAAGATTGAGTTTGTGAACTGCTATTTTGGGGTCTAAGCCTGGCATTTCAGCGTAAGACCATGCAAAGCAATCAACGAACTCACGAAGAAAGGCGATATACTCGGGTAACTCATCATCCTTTATATTCTTGCTTATGAATACAGGACGTGGGTTATCTGGTGTTCCCAAGTCTATCTTTTGAACAGGATCTTCTGTTGGAAGGTTCGAAGGTGGTTCCTCCACAATATTTTCGGAGGCTTCCAGCTCAACGAAACCTTCTGGGGTTTCAAGGGCATTTCCAGACCAAGGTTTTGTTCCTTTCCACGGGTCTTCTTGATCGGTAATTTTCCCAAGGCTTGCTATGAGATGATCCCAATCGCCTGTTGAAACCGGGTCGAAGTAGGCTACTTCTTTTGGAGATGAGGGTTCTTCTGGGTCAGAAGTCCACACGTCTGTGCCATCGGACAACTCCTCTTCATTTTCGGAGAAATCGTGCCAATTGGATGAGCTTCCTGGATCTTTGTCAGGTGACTCATCAAAGAGATATCCAGGGAGATCGATGTCTTCATGGACTTGAGAAGTTGAGGCTTGGTCAGTATATTGACTTTTAAGCCTTTGTGTCAACTGTCTCAAGGGAGTGTCGGGATCATACCCTAACCCGTGTGAAGACTTTTCTACATAGCCGTAGAGTCTCCAATCTTCCAGCTGGCTTTTGGTCAAGACGGGCCCCAATGGCGTGAGAATACCGCGTCCTTCTCCCAAACCGACTGGGTTTTGAGCGTCATAGCCCATTTTCTTCATAATAGCTTGTGCCACAGAACTGTATAAGGATAGTTGAGGCATACCTTTATTTTGGAAAGGTTCAAGCATGGAGTTTGATGAAGAAGCATCCGATCTATGGAAGAAGATCGGCTTTTCCTTTTGCTGAAGTTGCTGGAACAACGAAGGAAGCTGACGTAGGATCTTCTATGTCAGAAGTTATCTCCATTGGAGTGAGAGCAGGCTGAACTTGCTGAGTGTCAGCTTGGCTTGACGATGTGTCGTCTTCGGCTCTGAATCCGAGTCCGTGTCTTGCATGATAGACACGAAAGAGACAACAAATTTGCCCCCAGGCTTTTGCTTTGCCTTCTTCACTTTAGTTGTGATGACCAAAGGCTTTGAAGGTTTGAGGGAGATGATGAAGGGAGTTTGAATGCTCTCTTCAGATTTACCGGATGGTTTGTTTTCTTCCGGTGATTGTTGAGGAGCTTTGCCTTTATCTTTCTGGAGATTTTCGGCAAAGGATGCTGTGTGCTTCTCCTCTTCTTCTTTTTCACCTTCATACATCTGTGAGTCTGCGAAGTGGACTTCTTTACCTTTGAAGGGTTTTCTGTCCGCAAAGACTCGATGTATCATGCCGTCGTCGCCAACAAACTTGATGCATTGATGTAGAGTTGAAGGGACAACACCATTCTCGTGGATCCAAGGGCGTCCGAGAAGGATGTTGTAGCATGAAGGGGTTTTATTGCATACACTGTGACCTCAGAGATAAGATCACCGATCTGCAACTTGAACCTGATTTTGCCGATAGGCCTTTGAGTACTCCCATCGTATCCAAAGATAGATACAGATGTGTGGCTCAGCTTGCTGGGTGGGATGCCCAACTCTTCAAGAGCCGATGTGGAGATGAGGTTGAGTGCAGAACCTGGGTCGATCTGAACTCTGTGCATAGGCATTTCCTTGATATACCCTGTGAAGTACAGGGGTCGGTTATGCCTGGTTTCCAAGTAGGAGGTCGTCCTTTGTGAAGGCGATGGTTGCACTGGCTGCTTTTTTAACCGAGAGGCATTCAATGCATGATCCCTCAGTTTTCTTCTTTTCTCCCTTTGAGGAGGCTTCTGAGTTTTTGACCCGGTAATCCATTTCAATTTGGAGGACTTGCGGGGCAATTTGTCGACATCCTCATTCAGCTTTTGTAATTCCGAGATGAGATTATCACGAGTGTGCGGAGACATTCGCAACAAATCTAGGATGTGCAGACGTGCAGGTATGTGCTTGAAGTGTTCAATCAAGTCATACTTGAAAGCCTCCTTAGGGCCTGCATGTTCATCATTGTTGCCACTAGGGGCGCTTACAACATCTTTTCCCGAAGGATTTACATATGTAAAGGAAGATTGGTTGTAATTTTTGTGGTAGTCCCGGCCAGAGCGGGTGCCTCTACCAACTTCGAGAGCTTCTTGAGAAGGGTCTTCGTTTGGAAGATTGTCTTCAGGATCAAGAGGCTGTCGTTTTTCATTTGCTGAGGATGAATCAGCAGCAGAGTTGCCATACTCAGTGATGTGTTGCACGGAGCATTTTCCGGGAACAAGTCCTGAACAGCATCCAGCAATCTTTCTTCTTCGTTGACTAATTCATCGTCCCAAGCATCAATGGCTGGGAATTCTTCAGTCAGGAAGGGTGTGAACTTTGAAGTCACAGTCTCAGGAGAAGAAACCTGAGAGGGTGTCATCTCAGTGAAAGTCACGTGAGACGAGGTGGCTTCAGAAGATACATTGCTAGGCGTCGCCGGAGTGTAAGTGCTCTCATCAGACGATGCTTCGGAAGAGCTATAATCCCGAATTATCACATTACAGGAAGCTCTGACGGGAGACGTTGCCTGATCGGAGTCAGACTCATCCTCGGATGTAAGAGGATCGTCTATCCAGCAATTTTCTCCATTTTCAGGAGTTAAGGGAGGATGTACCTGATGGTCTTCAGGGACTTCAGGCTCGGTTGCGAGGAGGCTCGTTGACGGTCTTGCTCTTGTTCTAGAGCGAGTCGCTGCAAGATCCTTGCATATTCTTCAAGATCAGGCATGGGAGCCGGATCTTCTTCTTCATCAACTCTTTGTGGCTCAACATGGTTGATTTCCACTGGAGTAATGAGAGGTGCTGAGTCAGCAGCATTTTCTTGTACAGCTCTTGGTCTTCTTCATCATCAGACCAGGATCCTTGTGGCTGTAGGGGGTTATACCAGATTACTGGCATAAGATGAGACTCAGGAACCCATTCTTCATCGGAGAGATATTCTCCTGTTTCAAGGGACTCCTCCCACTCATCTGTGTAGTTGGATTCGAATCCATCATCGGTGTCGCTGGACTCGTATCCATCAATGGAGAATCCAACTACCGAATTGCAAGAGTATGATGCCTCCTGCATGGCTTCTTTGAATTGAGGTGGCATGAAATCACTGAGAGTGAATTTCCTTACCCCCTTTGAAGTCTCTGGAAGGGATGTTTTTGTTACCTCCAGTGAAGCGGTAGAGGAAGCCTCTGCCTTTTCTTTGACCTCTAGTTTTGGCTGGGTCTTCTCTTGCCGTTTGAGCTTGAGGAGATGTTTCCTAGCCTGCCTTCGCTGTTGAGCTGTAGGCTTTGTTTTCACGACCTCCCAATTTTCATCTTCCAGGAGAGGATGTACCCATATCGGTTGTCCGTCTGGTGTCGGGTAAGGAACCAGTTCCTCGGACGCTTGGATTGAGTTTATCACCTTGAAGGAAGTAGTGATCTTCTTCTTCGGTGATTTTGATGTTTGTCCACATGTCACCATGTTGACGGAGGCAGCCCATAGTTTTTGTCAAAGGTGATGACTCCGTTTTTTCACATCTCATTTATTTTCTCTCTCACAAACGAAGCATTGATTGAGAGGATGCGAGATCATCTGGTGGTATGGACAGTACCGAGGATCGTTGGTTTTGCCAACATCACCCGGGTCTTTTTGTTCAAGGGCAAGGTGAGCTTGCCGTTTGCCACAAGAGCCACGAAGGATTTCATCAACGTCTTCATCAAACGGGTATTTCTTTCTCTACTCGTTCTTTGAAGGCATCTGAGAGTTCAGGTCTCTTACCAGGCAACTTTGTTTCAGCTTTCTTTGGTGGCTTGAAGGAGCTGACTTGGTCTGCACATTGAGGACCTCTTTTTCTTTGGTTTAGAGGTTGCAATGGCGTGTTGGCTCTTTTCTTGATGATTTTCTGACTGTTGAGGTCTTTAATCACCGTTTCAGCTTTCCATGGAAGCTTCTAGGAGTTCTCCAGGTTGTTTGATTTGTTGCCGATGATCATGGAGCGGATTCTGGCTCTCATGTTGTTCGAGCAATGTCGACTAGCGACGCTTGTGGCAATACATCAGAGCATTTGTATGCCATTGCTTTCCACTTGTGAATGAAGTCATATGTTGATTCATTCTCCCCCTGTTTTAGGCTGCACAGCTGAGCCATAGTAGCGGGATGATCTTCACCTTTGAAGTGAGTCAGGAAGCGTGTCTCTAGCATGGCCCAGTTTTGGATTGAGTCCTGGCAGAGTGGAGTACCAATCGAAGGCCGTACCTTTTAGGGTACTTGCAAAGAGGCGGATCTTGAGTGCATCTTGATCCGCGATAGCTCCCGTCAGGATCTTGAAGTGGATGACGTGCTGTCTGGCTGATCCTTTCCCCGTATATGTTTGGAGAGTAGGATGCTTGAATTTGGTGGGGAACGGGACCGAGTCCATCCATAAGGGATATGGTGGCTTGATCCCATGCTCCTTGAGTATATCCTCTTCTTTTGCTTTGGCGAGGATACTGTTACGTCCTTTTTGGTAAGGGCGCGTGACTCATTTTCTTCTCTATTTACCTCTTCGTTCTTGATGATTCGCGGGAGAGGAGGTTCATTGTTCAGCCTGATTGGAAGGCGAGGAAGAAGGTTTTCCAATCAAAGTTTCAATCCTCTGCTGGCCCTGTCCAACTGCTGGATGAGGGTGATCGCATCTTCTGGAGGGTGATTGCGGGTGTGGTGGCCTCAGAATTTGTAGCCAAGACATTCATCCTTCGTGATTCGAACGAAGAACTGTCCTGGTGACTGAGCTTGTGGCTCATTCTTTTTTGAAGAGGAGCTTGAGGAAGGATCACTCTGCTGTCCCTTTCTTGAATGAGCAGGGGGATCTTTCCTGAATGTCTTCTTGTCCCTTGAGACGCTGTCGGGTCACGTGACGTCGGACATGGATTTTGTTGCTGGACTTTTTGGCGTCCTTCTGCATTTTCCAACCATTGGACGGCAAGCAACTGGTTGGGTCCTTTCTTTTTCGACCCTCATTTGGGGAGAGACTTGAAGTGTTAGGAGGTGGGTATCCTTTGCTTCTCTAGTCTCTTTTGTCGATACGACGCGCGGCGGCGTATACGACGAGCAATTTGAGCTTCGGTCAGCTCTGGCTGGGCTTTGACGATGAAGGATGTGCTCCCTCGGGCGCAGCAGCCGAGCCTGTCTTCTTTGCAGCTGGGCAAGGACAGGATGCGAACCCTGTCCTTCGCCTGTTGCAGCGAAGCTTTGAATTTTTGGAGTTCGGCCCCTGTAGAGATGAAGGGTCGAACTGCAGGTTTGTAGGCCTTAGCAGGTGCTTGTAGAGGCCTTGTGATGCATGATCTGATTTTGGGCTTGTAGGAACAAGCCGGCTCATGCTGGGTTGACTTGAGAGTCAGGTTGGAGATGGGTCTCTCCTCTTTCATGTAAGCAAGAGGGTAGAACTGGTTCTCCTTGAGTGGGGCCAGGAATGCTGGCTTTTGGGACCTTCTTTGTTTTGGTGAAGGTCTTGGGGACCAAGTCTTGGGATAGACCTGATCGTTTGCAGGTCGAGGCTTCGTGGGGCTGCCACGGGCTTCAGGCCTTCTGGTGCTCGCCTTTGGTGTCACGGTAGTGACACGTTGAGAGGCGAGTTTCTGCTTCTTGGAGGGAGCAGTTTTGTTCCTCAGGAAGTGGAATGGTCCCAGCGTCCCAAAGACGATAGTCCGGGGAGTCGAGGTCGACCCGGAGTTCCAGAAGAGTTTGCCGAGGGAGTTGACGCTTCGGCAGCTGATGGGGCGCTTGTAAGTGCGCGTAGGTTTGCTTCTGTTGAAGCATGAGTTGGTGCTTGTTTTCATCGAAAGTAATGGTTAGTGAAGCTGCCATTGTTAGTTTTTTTCGAAAATTTCTGAAACAAGACCACATCCATTAGTAATCACAAGAATATAATGATCATAAATGGAGAAGTTTTATGGTTTCGTCTTTTCAAATTGCTAGAGGAAGATGACCCAAGCAACATGAAGAAGGCAAAACGTCCATAGAGGGTATAATTTTTCTGATCGCAGGTATGGTAAGCCCAGAATGGGCATCCCAGTGACTGCTAGAAGACAATTGTGAACTAAATTCGACTTATCGAGAAGCAGAGCTTGCTCGAGTAAGAAGAATATAAAGTTGAGTTACAAATGTGCCGGTCGCAATACAGTAGACCCTAAAAGGGCGTACTAGTACCAGCTAGACACAATGTTTGAGACCGCAATCTATGAGATGAGATTCTCTGTTTTGAAAGGTCAAGATTGGATTCATCAAAGAGAGCAGATGGTATTCCAATCTAGAACACGGGCTCAGCGATTTCCGCGAGCGCCAGTGCTCAGAAAGAAATGAACCATAATTTCTCGATCTGAATCTAAAAATGACGAGTTTTTTTTTTTTGAAAGGCCAATATCGGGTTCATCAAAGAGAGCAAAAGGCACTCCAATCTGAACACGGGCTCAGCGATTTCCGCGAGCGCCAGTGCTCAGAAAGGAGAAGACCAAGATTTCTCCAATCTGAACCCAAAATGACGGAAGTTTTTTTTTTTGAAGATTTTGAAGATTTTTTTTTTTTTTTTAAAAAATCTTTTTTTTTATTTTTTATATTTTTTTTTAAGATTTTTTTTGAAAATTTTTTATTTTTTATTTTTTATTTTAAAATTTTATTTTTTTTTAAAAATTTTATTTTATTTTTTAAAAAAATTTTTTAAAAGACGAGAGAGTACACATAGGCCTCCTAACCCGGTCTTATGAAATCTTGATTGATAGAATTGCCCCCAGGTAAGGGTAGGATTACTTAATGAACCCGTTTGGAGGACCCTTGCCTAGAACAGTCAAGCTGTCTCCACACTCTGGACAAGGCTTTTCTTTGAATCAACCATAATCAAAGAACACAGTTGGTTTAACCTTAGTGGTCTATGTCTTTTTTTTATTTATTATATTTATTTATTATTTTTTTTAATGAACTCATCGAAGAGAAACGATGGCCCAAAACCTTAGTCGAACAGGCTCAACATTTCTGCAAGCGCGATGAACGATAGGAACGGATCAAGGTTTCTCAATTTTGAATCCAAAATGAGAAATCTAAATTTTTTATTTTTTTTTATTATATATTTTTTTTAGATCTTTAATGAACTCATCGAAGAGAAACAATGGCCCAATCCCCGATCCGAACACGGTCTCAGCGATTTCCGTGAGCGCCAGTGCCCAGAAGGGAGAGGATCAAAGTTTCTCAATTTTGAATCCAAACTGAAAAATCTGATTTTTTTTTTTTGAAAAGAGAAAGAGTGGAAATAAATTCAAAGAATTAGAAATTTCCAAACAAAAATCTCATCTCATTTTTTTTAGATGCGGAATCAACATAGGCCACCAATTATAAAGTAGCCAAGGAATCGAGAAAAGAAATATAAGCATAGAGCAAAATATATGATATGCAAATATTTCATTTCTAGCATCGTGTTCTCAAATAAACGGTCCCACCGGGTGTGCCAGCTTGATGGACCGCGCTCCTGCTCGGTTCCTACCGAGGTCGGCGGACGTGGGAGTCCGTTTGGTTCCGACCCTTTCGTAACCGGGGGGGGCAGGGGCATGCATCAACATTTCTTTTTTTGTGAGGGTGTGCCAGATTTTCTATTTTACTTGGAATTGCAAGTGGGTGATCCGGAGATCAACCTTCGCAAGTAAAAAGGAAATCAACTTCTTTCAAGTTTTCCATTGCACCAATATTTACAGAAAAGAGACATTTTTCTTGGTTTGCGTGAAAGGCGATTTTTTTGGCATTTTAGCCGATTTTGGCGTTTATAGCCGATTTTTGGCGTTTATAGCCGATATTACAATCCTTATCAATAATGAAAGACAAGAGTTGTGATTTTGTCTCTTTTTAAAAAATACAAACTACAATGAAAAGCAAGAAAGGAGGATCTCACTTCTCAGGAGATTGTGGGGGACCCGTTCAGATTGACGGTCGCAAGCCATATGCGGGCTTCGCCATCATCCATGCAGATGAGAACAGAGGATGCTATTGATTCGCTTGGCTTGCTATAACCTCAGGTTTTTAGAGAACAAAGACCAAAAGAAGGTCCTATGTCCAATGAAAAGCCGAGTAGACGGGCTTGAAAAGCCATGTCTAAGCCATTGGAGGCAGGAGGAGAAGGCAAGGACCTTGGGGGGGGGGGGGTACCCCCCAAGGGACTTTTGTCACCTTGTTGCGGTGGTCGGTGTAGAACTTCCGCAGAGTTTTCTCTCTTTTTCTTTCTCTGGATTTCTGTGCTTTGTCTGTTGTGTGTTTGTGCTTTTTCTGATGATCCTTTCTTCTTGGAGAGCTCTCCTATTTATAGGCTTTTAGGTAGCCATTTAGGAGGGTTTATGAGCTTTGATTGTCATAAAGCTACATAAAGGGAGGAGTTACAGAATTGAATTCTTTATTTTGTAACTCCTTTTTCTTGGCTTCTGATTGGCCGGAGGAGATTGAGGGCATTTAATCGCCTTTAATCGCCATGATGGGAGGAGTTTCATGGGTTAAATGCCATGAATCTCTTGACTTGTAACTCCCGGATGCTTGCTTCTGATTGTCCGTCCAAAGAAATGGATTAATGACTGTAATAAAGCTAGTCAATTAATCGCATTAAGTGGTCGCGAGCAGTTGAAGAGTCGCGGGCCGTGCCGTGTCTTTTGGGATTCTTCTGGCGATGATCATCGATGGATCTTCATGTAGATCGACATCAGATGACCATGTAATTTCAGGTGTTTGTTGCCAACAGCGGGTCGGTGCCATCTGTCCTGTCGATTTCTCGATCGGTCGGGGTAGAAAGCACACTTTTTTTGGTTGACCGGGTGGCGATCAATATTGTTTTCGATACTCTTGATGATTGACCCGTGTTTTGGACGGATGTCAGAGGATTTGGTGTCTCAAAAGCATGAATTTTGGAAAGTACCAGAGGCTGGGCGCTTCGAATCGCGAAAAAACGGCGAAAACCGGGGTTTCCGGGGCCTTCCCGGCGACCCCGGGCTCCAAGGTCGCCGGCGACCCTGGGCCTGCGACCCTGGGGGGGTTTTCCCCCTTTGTGTCCCGTTTTGTGTCCGTTTTTGCTGTTTTTCGATTCTTTTTTCTTCTGTATTTTTCCTTGACATTTTGACCATTTATTGGCCTGATTTCTTTGTAGGAAACCTGATGAGAATCCTTGCATTTTATTTTGCAAAGTTTCCAATTTCCTGAGAAAGCCGAAGACTTTG
Source organism: Litsea cubeba (assembly GCA_012931725.1). NCBI lineage: Eukaryota > Viridiplantae > Streptophyta > Magnoliopsida > Laurales > Lauraceae > Litsea > Litsea cubeba. The sequence goes on from CM022953.1 coordinate 26,288,393, forward strand.
TCGCGCAGAGCTGCCGATTTTCCGTCAGAAGCTGCTGAAACTGGGTCAAACGATGTCGGAATGACCTGAAATTTGGTGTGAAGCCTCCTGAGCAATAAATAAGACCAACCATAGGCTTTTGTTTGAGTTTTTGAGTTTTGAAGCCGTTTGGGGTCCTATCACCAGTAGACTTGCTTTTGTCGCGATGAAGATGTCGGTTTGATGTGCGGTCAACCGATGTGATTGACTTGAAATTTGACAGGGAACCTATTGGAGTCATTTTAAGATGATCCATAGGCTCTGTCTTGGAAATCATGGTCCCGGAGAGCTTTGCCGCCGAGAGGCCTGATTTGACTTCCGGAGCGTCAAACTATGGTCAATGTTGTTTGAAATGACCTGAAATTTGACGTGTAGCCCTTTATAAGCATTTTGAAGCCGTTCCATGTGCTCTATCTGATGAGTAATGGCCTCGGTGGTTCTCACCGCCGAGAGGCTTGATTTAGCTGTTCGAGGGTTGATGTAGGGTCAAACGTTTGTCGGTTTGACTCGGGAACTTGACGTGGAGCCTTTGGAAGTATTTTTGAGACCATCCATCGGCTCTGATCGAAGATTTGGTGTCTCCGATGCTTTTGCCGCCGAGAGCTCCTTTTCGGCTGTCGGAAGAAGCGAAGTTAGGGCCAAATGATTTTGAAATGGCCCGAAAACTTCTTGTGTACTCCTCTTTTGGCTGTCTTGAAGGATCTTGCAGTTTTTGTTTGATTCTGACAAGATTTGATTTTTGGAAGTAGGCATTGCCTATTTATGGCAGGTTGCGACCTTTCATGTAGCTCTTTGGATCTTGAAGAGGCAAAGTGACATTTTTGGCGTCAACATCCAATCAAACTTCAGATATGATCGGTAACATCAAAAAGGATCCTAAAGTCATCATCTATCTTCATATGATCCCACACAAATTAAAACAAACGAAGCTAAGAATATGGACATTTCATGCAGAAAGGTACAGGACGGTTTTAATTCGGAATCATAGCGATAGGCATCCAATCCTAAGTACAAAGTCAATCCTGAAGCATCGTACATTCCTAATCAGTCAAACAAAAGGGATTAGGGTTCACAATACCCGGACGAACAGTCTTCATGCCTAGATTTAAGAAGGGTATCCCGTTGTCTCGTAACGTTCAAAATTGAGTTAGAATCGATCCCGATCACTACAAGGAGATGCACTTTTAAGCCACGTTTTTAAAACGTCGGTAAAGGGTATACTTTTGCCGACGTTTTTAAAATCGTCGGTAAAGGATACACTTTTGCCGACGTTTTCAAAATTCGTCGGTAAAGGGTATACTTTTGCCGACGATTTTAAAATTCGTCGGTAAAGGGTAGACCTTTACCGACGTTTTTAAAAAACGTCGGCAAAAGTAAAGACTTTTACCGACGTTTCCTAAAAAACGTGGCCAAAAGTGTACCATTTACCGACGTTTTTAATAACGTCGGCAAAGTACAGACTTTTACCGACGTTTTTAAAAAACGTGGCCAAAAGTATACCCTTTACCGACGTTTTTTAGTAAAACGTCGGCAAAGGCGATTCTTAAATTAAAAAAAAATGGTTTATTTTTTAAATTTTACCGACGAAAAAAACGTCGATAAATATGCTTTTAATTTTTTTTTTAATTTTACCGACGAAATTAAACTTCGGTAAATATGTTTATGAATATTTATTTATTTATATTAATTTTACATACGAAAATACAAACGTCGGTAAATTTGTTTATTAATTTTTATATTAATTGTATCAACGAAAATAAAACGTCGTTAAATATCTTTTTAAAATTTTTTTTTTTACCTTTAGCAACGAAATTAAACGTCGGTAAATTTGTTTATTAATTTTTATTTATTTTTACGATCATGTTACCAACGAAAATAAACACGTCGGTAAATATCTTTTTAAAATTTTTATTTTTTACTTTTACCGACAAAATTAAACATCGGTAAATCTGTTTATTATTTTTTATTTTATTATATTCATTTTATCGACAAAAACAAAATAATTATATATTCCATGATGAATCAAGCGATAAGATTTGACCAAATAATCATTGTTGACCTCCTAAAGAGGATTTTAGGTTTAGATCGGGAAAAAGTGGCCCACAAAAATTAAAATTGAACCATTAACCATTTGGTCATTTTTGTCAATATCTCACAAGATATGAAGGATCAATCGTTGGAATTTGATCCAGTAAATGTTACTTGCCATATAAAGGGGGTCTATGGTCCATATCTTGCATTAGAGATCCAGATTGTTCGAAAATATAGAAAAAAACGGACTGCATGTCTCAACTCGTGAATGCACTGTAGTACCTTGCATTAATCCAACGATTGATATTTATTTCAAATATATTTCATGATCCATATTGAATCAACATTTGGGGTTGGGACCTATAACTATACATGACCTTTTGAAGAGGACTAAAATGTTTGGATGCGAAAACAGGACGTACAAAATTCCATAAATGATGATCAAATGGTCTGTACGTTTTCATCAATACATCACAATCTATATGATCCAATGGTTGACTTTTGGATCATAGCCGTTTGTTTGAGAAATGGGAGCCTCATTATGATGAGTAACCGTGCTGAGATGTGCAATGCCATGTCGATTAATGATGAATCCAAGAACATAGTAAACCAAGCGAATCTACAAGAAATATAAGCAGGTAACTCCAGAAGATGCATCATCTCCTCAGTTTTAGGTGTACCTCCCATGTCATCTGTTTTTAAATTCTAAATGAAAATATGAAAGGAAAGAAACCGACTCTCAAACAATTCAATCTGAATTGGTTAAATATAGGACAGAGTTTTGGTCCACACGTGACTGTGAAGCTTGTACATTTGCCCTACTTCTTTTATTTTAAATAAACATCGAATTTGAAGTCGTATGATGAACTTAAATTCTACCATTATATTTCTATCTCGAAGTGAAGTCGTATGATGAACTTAATTCTACCATTATAATTTATCTCCGAAGGTGGTGCAAGGTTAGTGCAGTGGCTATGCAAGCGGGTGGTAATGGCAGTGTAGGGTTGGTTGTGATGGAGAGTAAAAGAGTAGGAGAAGAGAATGGAAAGAAAAGAATGGAGAAGGAGATGAAATTAGAGTCGAAAATTTATCACCGATGTTTAATATAAAACATCAGCAAAGGTTGGTAGTCATTTTTACTTGTTTTCAATTAAAAAATAAAAAAACTTTATTGACGAAAAATCTATTTTTTGAGACGAAAATAATCGTCGGTAAGTTTTTACCAAATTTTTTTCCCTCTCCCGCCACCGAAACCCTCTTTTTATTATTAACATCATTTTTAAGGAAAATAAATATCAAAGACTATTATTGACGAATTATATTATCAACAAATTTATGACGTTAGTAAACCCCTCCCTCTTCGTGCCCTTCGCACACATCGCGCATCATTTTCCCTCTCCTCTCTCTTTCTTCTCTATTCTCTCTCTCTCGTTCCCATCTCTCTGTCTCCCTCCCTTCCTCTCTTGTTCTTCCTCCCATGTCTCCCCTCGCCTCCGCACCTCCACCTGGAAAATCTTTTAGTGACTATAAGTTCCCTAATCGGGAGCCATTTTTATGAACCATCAGTTCCGTCAATTTACTTGTCCCTGATCGAAGTGTTCGCGGTCGATTTTCAATTTTTAACTAGGGGAGGTTGCTCGTTTCGGACCCCCGATTAGACGTTATCGAGCCTAAGTGTTTTGAAAATCTTTTTATTTTTTATTTTATCTCGGTAAAACTATCAGAGACTATTATCGACTGATTATACGACGTTGGTAAAATGAACGATTAGCGGCGTTTTTTGTAAAACATCTGTAATGTGAACTCTATTTCTAGGAAAATTAGAAGTCTGAGTCCTTTACCTATAATTTTTATCTTTGTCGTCAAAAATTAGAGTCAGAAAATTTATTACCGACATTTAAAGGTTTTTTATATTTTTTTCACTTAATTTCAAAAAAAGAATCTAAAATAATTTTACCAATGAAAAATATTTTCCAACAAAAAATAGACATAAAATTCGGCCACCACGTTTTTTTCCCCTCTCCCGCCAAATGTCCTCTTTCCCTTTTTTTCCCTTCTTTTCTTCTCTCTCTTTCCCCCTGCTACTCACACTGTCTGCTGTCTCTCTCGCTGCACTCGGTCTCTCTCCCGTTTCTCGGCTTCTCGCTCGACATCAAGGCTGTCTCGGTCTCCTTCCCATTTCTCTCTCTCTCTCACTCGGTCTCTCTCTCTTGCAATCTCGGTCTCTCACTCTCGATCTTCTCAGATCTGCTCCCTCTCTCACTCGGTCTCTCTCTCTTTCCCTCTGTTCCCTCTGTCTCTCGCTCTCTCTTTTCACTCTCTCTTCTCACTGTCTCTCTCTCACTCGGTCCTCTCCTCTCTTGCTCTCCCGGTCTCTCACTCTCGGTATCTGATCAGATAGAGCTCCCTCTCTCACTCGGTCTCTCTCTCTTTCCCTCTATCCCTCTGTCTCTCGCTCTTCTTTACACTCTCTCTCTCACTGTCTCTCTCTCACTCGGTCTCTCTCTCTTGCTCTCTCGGTCTCTCACTCTCGGTCGGTATCTCAGATCTGCTCCCTCTCTCACTCGGTCTCTCTCTCTTTCCCTCTGTTCCCTCTGTCTCTCGCTCTCTCTTTTCTCTCTCTCACTCTCTCACTCTATCACTCTCTCCAGACCGGTTAGGGACGATCACAGCAAACATCGGTAAAGGATCACAGCAGCAACATGGCAATCGACGATCGCAGCAGCAGCCCTAGGACGGCCGGTTAATCTTCATCTTCACAGGTACACCCTCCCTTCCCCCTATCCTCTCTTTCTATTCCGTTCTCTCTCTTCTTCCTTTTTTCTAGCATGATGAAAAGGTCAATAATTTCATGTGTATTACTTAGGACTGGCAGTTGTTGTGTTGAAATTCCCAAAAGGATTTTTATGTGTTGGATGTTCTACAGGCTTAACAGACTGTTCCTCCCACTCATCCATCCACTATGAGTGTAAGTGAATCCCTCTATGCAGCCAGCGCCATATTATGATTTGTGTAGATTACTTGAGATAATTTTTGCCTCTCACTAATTATATTGTCTGCTTAACTAAAAACAGTAATGCATTGATAAAAGTTAAATCATCTTAGTACTAGTATGCAACATGCATAGGTTACTATCTGTAATCTTTAGTTGAGGCTGCAATTCCCTGAATTCTTCATGATTTCATCCATTACACTCACCATGGAAAACTACATTGGCCTTGACTCGGAATCAGAACCTTCTTAAAAAACACACTCAATAATCAGTTTAATCCCAATAACCCAACTGGAGAAAAATAGCCACTGACACCAACCCATTCCTTACCATGGTGAAAAAGAACAACGTTTGATCCAAATCCTAATAAACAAAATCCAGTCAATAAAAAGACATTCATTAATAGCTTGTGAATTTTTAATGATCACCCTAAGCCCATTGTACCCACAGATTATGTTTTGTTACCTCTGCTACCCAAAAAAAAAACAAGGAAGCTAGAAAGATACTCCATTTCTCATGCAAGGTACCTTCAGTATATAATCTGTAACTACATTGGCCTCTTCCCTTGTAATGCTGCTGCCTGTGGATACAGAATAAATGTAAAATAAACCTCCAATGAGACTGGGGTGTTGTTCATAATACTCCCACATCGAGGGTGTTTTCATGTGGATTTTTAGTACTTATAGACATTGCACACATTAAACAGAATTGAATGGAAACTCAAGTATAAAAGGGGACCAATATCCGCATTACAATGATTCAGATTCTGAGAAACAGTCGGTCACCTTCATGAAGATATCGATGTCGGGGTCTGGCATAATTTTCGCTTCCTTCTCTCTCCTTGACATCTCTGCCAGCATTTCTGTTGAAATTTTGCGAGGAAAAAAAACAACAAAGAAAGGAGTATAGTGAAGCAGTAATACTACAAATTTGTAAATGAAAGAGGTTTCAGTGATTGCAATCGCAATTGGTGCATAAAGAAGCTCGTTATACTTGAGCATTTGTGAAACGAAACATGGGAGAAAAGTTTGAGATTCTTTGCAATCCCAAAACATGCATAATATAGCTAATATCTAATTGCTATTTACTTGTGATTTGGTCAGATATGGACAGGAGTTGGATATTACGTTATCAGAACCGATTTGATGCGGAAGTACATAGATGGGGTGATCTCATTTATTGATTTTGCCAAAGTCGAATTCGGGGGGTGCGGTGTTGATTAGGTGCCCATGTAATGATGCTAGTAACCATCTGATGCAGGATATGATACAGTGAGAAAGCATTTGCACATTCACGGAATGATGGTCTCATACATGCAGTGGATATATCACGGGGAACCCATAGTTCAACCCGATGATTCGGATGAGAGCGAGGCTGAAACAGAAGATAATCATGATGAATATGATGAGTTGCTAGAGGACCATCGTAGGGGAACCTATTTGGATGAAGATACTCAAGAGAGGGATGATGTGCATGATTTTGAAAATTTGTTGAAGGCTTCTCAGCGTGGCCTGTACCCAGGATGCAAAACTTCGGATACTTTGTTATCGTTTATCATCAAGATATTGCATGTGAAGGTAGAAAGTGGGCAGCAATAAGTCATTCGACAAGGTTTTGCAAATTTTTAAGGACTTTTTACCTGAAGGTCATGTGGTGCCAGCATCGGTTTATGAGGCGAAGAAATTATTGCGTGAATTGGGCATGGGATACAAGAACATAGATGCTTGCAAACACAATTGTGTGCTATATTGGAAGGAGAATGCTCAATTGGATAAATGTCCAGAATGCGAAGAGCCTAGGTACAAGGTCAATGATGGCAAGCGAAAGAAGATCCCTCATAAGGTGCTCCGTTACTTCCCATTATTACCGAGGTTACGCAGATTGTATATGTCAAGTAAGACAGCCACGGAGATGAGATGGCATAGTGATAAGCGGGTTGATGATGGGATAGCGCGGCATCCGGCTGATTCAGTGGAGTGGAAAGAATTTGATATGAAATTTCCAGAGTTTGCCCAAGAGACACGTAATGTGAGACTGGGGTTAGCCACCGATGGATTCAATCCTTTCGGTAACATGAGCACCTCGTATAGCATGTGGCCTGTCATACTTGTGCCTTATAATTTGCCACCATGGATGTGCATGAAGGAGCCATTCTTGATGATGTCATTACTCATTCCAGGACCAAACTCACCGGGAAATGATATCGATGTATATCTGAGGCCCTTGGTTGATGAGTTGAAGGAGTTGTGGGATCATGGTGTAGCTACTTATGATGCCTCCACTAAGGAAATCTTTCAAATGCATGCTGCTGTGATGTGGACAATAATGACTTTCCTGCATATGGTAACTTGTCTGGTTGGAGCACAAAGGGTTATAACGCTTGCCCCTCATGTAACGACAGCTCGTTAGGGGTGAAGTTGAAAGATAAGATTGGTTACATTGGCCATCGTAAATACTTGGAACTAAACCACCAATGGCGTAGAAGCAAGGCCTTCAACGGTCAGCCTGAGCGTGAAAAGAATCTTTGGATCTACCGGGGCAAAAGGTACTGGACCAGCTGAAGAGATAGCGCCGGTCAGTTTGGCAAGAATAACAAAAGACCGCGTGACTATGGAGAACTGAATTGGACAAAGAAAAGCATCCTATTTGAATGGCCTTATTGGAAGTGCAAAAAAACTCCGACACAAACCTTGATCCTATGCACATTGAGAAGAACGTATGTGTAGCTTTGGTTGGAACAATTTTAAATTAAAGGGCAAAAACAAGGACACCGAGAAAGCGCGTAAGGATTGAAAAATATGGGCATCAGACCTGAGTTGCATCTAGTGGAGAGAGGTGACGGATCAAGCTTGAAGCCGCATGTCTCTTACACTCTCCACCAAAACATAGAGGAAAAAATTGGAGAGTCGTGTAGAACGGGTCAAGCCACGTGGATTGTGGGATGTACCCGCTAAGCGGGATGACGACAACGAAGATTGTGATGCGCCTAATGATGCATTTCAGCAGGACGAACATCATTTGTTGTCCCAGTCCTCGTCGATGGTACTAGTGTCCAACACTCTATGGATGATATAGATCCTGAGATCATTCTCAATGATGAGTCTGCAGACAAGGATGGCCAAGACGAGGATGAAACACTGGCGGAGTACGTAGATGAAGAAGAAAGTGATGTTCATAGTGAGGAAGATGAAGATATAGAATATGACATGTAGTGTTTGTTCAGGTTTTACACATGTAATTATTAAGTAAATTAATAAAGATCTTCTCTTATATAATGACATTGTATTCAATTTCATTTTCTCTTGTGATATGTTCAAATATTGATAATTTCTTTTTTACATTTCACATTTTAATCCTGTTTATATAATTTATAGTTGCAAAAAGATGCCAACAAAAGGAAAAAATGGGTCAAACCAGGAGAGTTGTCCCGTCAATTGCAAGCTTCCAATTATTTATCAAAGAGAACAAAAACAATTAAGCAGAATGCAGAAAAACTTGCATCTCTAGGTATCCATCGAACCGCATGTCCTATATTTGGTTCGACTAATAATGGGACAAACGAGAAGGGAAAGAGGAATGTCATTGACAATGATAAGGATGAGGACTATATTCCACGGCAGATGATGATGTAGAAGATGATGCATCTTCATCTCAATCGGAAGAGGTAATCTTTATGTGAACGTCATTGACATGTATTTTAAAAATTATTATTTTTGATGTTGACACTCCATGCTAGAAATGATTTATTTTTACATTTAAAGTCAGTTGCATCCACTTAACTAATAATATTGATCTTTGCTATTAATTATTTATGTTCCTTGTCACTTTGCTTTTAATCCAGGTTGCAGTAATGCCTCGGGAAAGGCAGGGTCAAACGTGCTCGGACTGTTGCAGCTTACACTCAGTTCAGCGGGTGCAGACAGCACACATGGGGCCATACCGACCACAGGATCCTTACAGACCCAGGCCGTTGACCATACCGCCCTTACCGACTCAGCCTCGTATCACACATCCCTTACCGACCCCTCCTCAGCCGTCCCAGCTGCCGCTGAGTCCTCAGACAGCTGGTAGCAGCGTAGGTGAGAATATTATGACCCTTTAATGATTCACTTCAATTTAATGATTTGTGTTCACTAACTCATTTGCCGTTGTCATCTTAACAGCATCAGGCCCACCCTCTTTGCAACCGACCCGCGTAAGGGGTGTGACGCGGGGGAAGAATGCATCGAAGGTTAGAAGAGCACTGGGTCATAGCATCCCAATTCAGATCCCGACATCCAGCCATAGGCCAGAGGGGGAACATGCCCCTTTACTGGTTAACCATCTTGGGTTAGCCATTAGAGCTGTTGCCCCAGTAAAGTCCCATGGCTGGAAGAAGCTTGATAGTGGATCAAGCTTGGTGTTATTGCTGCAGTTAAGGTAAACTGAAAACAAGAAATATCTATCCAAATTATGCTAGTTGTGATCCTCATTACAATATCTGATTATATTTTGTTATTACTAATCTTTATATGGCTCTCCCTTAATGCAGCAATATTTTGACATCGGGGACTACGAGGGTGACATGCAGATCAAGGCGGACATGACCGCCAATGTGTACTTTGTATAAAAGTTGGAAATATGAGCTGCATAGTCACTACCTCGGATTGTTGGAGCAGGGGGTTCCACAACCCCAGGACCACCCGGCACCAGGTTGTGATGCAAATGATTGGCGAGTTATGATCACAATGCTGGGAATCACCAGCTTGGAGGTACCATTGCATGTTATCTACACTCAATTTACTATATTCCATCGTAATTCTATTAGTAATGTTTTATAAACGATTGCTATTGTATTATTTTTTTTCTTTGTAGGCAAAGTCTGCAAAGGCTAAAGAGAGAGTCGAGCCAAGTGCCATATAATCATACTAGTGGCTCGAGGTCATTTGCATCTAGGATGTCTATGGTGGTACTAATTATATTCATATGACGAAACTGCAATGACTTTATTAATTTATCAATAAATATCTAGATTAATATCTTATACAAAGCTGTTTCAAATAACAGATGGCGAAGAATGCCGGTCAAGCGCCGCCAATTACTCAGTTCTTCCGCGACACCCACTACAGAGAAAAGAGCAAAGAGTGGGTAAACGAGGTGGCTCAGCAAGACATGTACGTTGGCTTAACAAATAAAATAATAATCGACAAATAATGCCATATAAGCATTCTAAATCCCTTATTGATTTAAATGGCAGGATGCCTTGGTGCAGAGGATTGAGGAGTAGTCGCCAGCCCTCTGTCACAACTCCAATGAGTGAGGAGGAGATTGCTGTTGATGTGCTTGGGAAGAGGTCTGGATACTTAAAAGGATATGGCATATTTACGGGATCCTCTCCATCCTCCACACAGTCTCGGGCATCACAGTCTGAGCTGATCACATTGCGGGAGCAAGTAGCTGAGCAGGCTAGGTTGCAGGCTGAGCAGGCTAGGATGCATGCTGAGATGCAGGCTGAGAATGCTAGGAGGCAGGCTGAGCAGGACAAGAGGTATGGAGCACTTGAGGCCCTCGTTCAACGGTTGGCATCTGCAGCAGGGATGGATCCGACCGGGCTTATTGGATATCACGAGAGGGACATCTTCGGCTGGTGATAGCACGGCTATTGGAGATCATGATGCGACGCTGGGTGTTGGGGGTGCTCATCTACGCCCATAGGTAAAACAAATCCTCCTGACTGTATTTGTGATTCCTTTATTAATGTCATTTCCTTATGTGGCCCGTTCCTCCGATACAATGAAAGCATCGTTGACAATGACGGCAGCAAAGATAACAACAATGATGACCAAAGATGATAAAATAAAAAATAAAAACAGTGGCCAATATGTATAGTATCCACTAATATATCAGCTGAGACCAAACTAACATAATGTATTTAACTATTTATCATCGTTCACAATAGTATTGGAGATTTAGAGTATATAAGACTATAATTGGGCATGATGGCCAATACTGTTGATACATTCCCCCTTTTACAGCTAAGTAGGCAAAACAGAATTATAATGCAAAAGGAATCAGTGGTATGAAAGCATTATACTAGAGCAACTGCTTGTTTAGCAAAGAAGAAGGCAAATGTGTTAGCCAACTACCCAACCTGCTTGAATGCTACATGAAGATTCTATGCCACAAACTCAATACGTGTAAATATCATATAAAAATTTGAGATCTTAGTTTCCATTAATACAATGATCTCTTCAAAGTACAAAGAAACTCTAATAGCTCAGAGAAAACCAGAAATAAAATTGGAATAATATGTTAAAAGTAATATGGCACATCACGTTTTAACCCTGTAAGTAGATGAGGAGGAAATGGATGTGGACCTGTGTTTGGAATTTAGTGTCACACAAGTACAGAACGAAATGGTAGACATGAACTAAGGAAAGTAAAATAAAAATGAAAGAAAAGGAAAACTTAGTTGAAATTCAACCTAGACAGTGATGGACATATGAGATGGGACCTTGTATTTATCATTTGGGCTGTTTGGAGTGTTGTATAAAATTCCAAATATAAAAGAAACAAAAGGGAACTTAGTTGTTGTGATGATAATAAAGTTGGTTGTTGTTCCTTTCTGCAACAGATGAAGCTTAATTGTCATGCATTTTCTACTCATAAAATTCAATCTTAAGATGGTAAAAAATACAAAGACACCAAGTTACTGACCACTTTGGAGATTTCCTCTACTTTTTCTTTTGCAGTGTAGTAGTAATGAGAAGAACTGTAGAAACTGATTAGTGTCCTAATAGCCTCAGCTGTGGTTGTCTTCTCTAGAGGATCATCTTTCATCACAAAACTAAGAAAAGGGAGGAAAAAGATGTTCATCGAAACTGGAATTCTAATCTCACCACCATGGTATGCTGGAGAAAGCTCGGAAATAAGAATAGAACAAATTGTTCATACCCGCATTTTCATGATCCCTTCAGAGTAGCTTTCACCTTGTCAAAATCTGAGTTTATGCACCTAAGAAAGTGATCAGAGGGGTTTCTCAGGGCAGGGCAGGGGAAACCAGCTTGTGCGAAAAACTGCAGTCAAGAATCAACATTACAACTCATGTGTAAAATCGAAGATAAATTGACAATAGATCTCTCTTAGCCTTACCTCATATGCCTCAGAAGCCTTCCCAAAGTATACTGTTTTTCTAGATGTCTTTTTAAAGTTTGGTCAAAAAAAGTGGCCTGTGGTGATGCTCTCCCCAATGTGAAGGGGTAGTTATACAAATCTCCCCTTAAACCCTATACGGCTATATCCCCAGATGTGTCAATCAGGTGTCTCCAGCACCAACAACAAAAGACCGATCAATATCATCCCCCTTCTATATTGCCATTTCCTTTCTGGGTTTTCTTTATTCTTGGCATTTCTGTTACTTTTGTGGTTGAATCTCTAAATCTCTCTCCCTCATGATCCTGAGTTGTATTTTGGTGATTGTTATTTCATTTCATTGATTGCATTGCATATTTGCATGTAGTAGTGGAAGTGCTACTGAGTTGGTCTCAGTCCTGACCACCCATATATGCCTTTGTCCTTTCTTGATTGAGACAGTTTAGCATAGATTCCATTGTCTACAGATTGCATTGCATATAGCATATGACCACCCATGCAGTAGTGGAAGTGCTACTCTAGTAGTGGCATATTTGCCTTTGCTTTGAAAGGAAAACTAAATAAGAAAAAGGAGAAGAAAGGATTTAAGGCGCCCCATCTGATTTAAAAAAAGCCAAAGAAGAGGAGTTTTCAATAACAATTATCACTGCCAATCCTCGGAAATGGGATCGACCCAAATGCAAAATCGACCATTTCCTTATGAATGCTTAAACACCGAGAGAATACATAGTTACAGCTGGTTCTCTCCAGAAACAGGAATCAACACTAGCAAGCACACATCTATACAGGAAGTTTTTTTTCCTTAAACTTCTTTTTGTTGCTAAACTGATTCATGCTGAATTGATGCCTTTGTTTAGAATGCCTGTCAGGTCTAATCATTTTGAACCTTCTATAGGTAATGTGATGCATCTGGTGCCAGACTGCATGCTGGTCGGCAAGCCGTGGTAAGATCTTTGATGACTGCCAAATGCATTTTAATGTTCATTGACACTATTTCCTTCATATTTCTTTTATCTTGTGGTGTTCAAGTTGTAGAACATTGAGAAAATACCATTCAGAAATAAGAAAAAAAGAGAACATTGGGAAGTTTTGACATTATATGTTACCGCATACCCATGAAACATGCGGAGAACAGAGAACCTCACATGTCGTTCTTTAAGACACGTGCAAGGCAAGTGCAGGTCAAATCCAGGACATCCTGGTTTAGCCTGATCCTTTAAAACGAGAGCCCAAGTTTAGTTTAGATTCAGGTGTGATGTGAACCAAACCAAAAACCTACAAAAAGATCAAAAGGAGAAGAGAAAATAATACGCGCCTATCGGAGACTGAGTCTGATCTCCTTTTCTCCTAATGCTAGCATACACCCCACAAGCATCCCAAATAATACTCTCACAATTTTTTGGTGCATAGCTTAAGTGCTCAACCCTCTAAATTAATAAGTTGTATTTGGAATGGGCAGGCACGGAGTGACAGGTCATAATGCAATTAGTTAGGTTAAATTTAATTTTAATAGAATTAGTAGGTCAAATAGAATTAGTAGATCTAACGGAGGATATAGTCCTAAACAAATTTAATTGGCGTCGTCAAATTCATATAGCCAATCCCACCTAGTGGGAAAAGACTTGGTTTGATTTAGTAGGTCAAATAGAAAAAACAGGAATCAGCCAGCACGAGCACTTCGCTCGAGGGTAGACAGACCTGTAGGAACTGACGGTTCTCAAATAGGGCTCCCGGTTAGAGAATTACGACCGAAACATTGTAATTTCCAACACTTAGGCTCGAAAACGGCCCGCCGGGGGTCCGGAACGGGAAACGGCCACGGGAAAATTCCGAAACCGGCACGAGCACTTCGCTCGAGGGCAGAGTGACTTGTAGGAGCTGACGGTTTTCAAATAGAGCTCCGGTTAGAGAATTACGACCGAAACACGCTAATTTCCAACACTTAGGCTCGGAAAACGACCCGCCGGGGGTCCGGAACGGGGAAACGGCCGCGGGAAAATTCCGAAAACCGGCACGAGCACTTCGCTCGAGGGCAGAGTGACTTGTAGGAACCGACGGTTCTCAAATAGGGCTCCCGGTTAGAGAATTACGGCCGAAACACGCTAATTTCCAACACTTAAGGCTTCGAAAACGGCCCGCCGGGGGTCCGGAACGGGGAAACGGCGGCGGGAAAATTCCGAAACCGGCACGAGCACTTCGCTCGAGGGTAGACAGACCTGTAGGAACTGACGGTTCTCAAATAGGGCTCCCGGTTAGAGAATTACGACCGAAACACGCTAATTTCCAACACTTAAACTCGGAAAACGGCCCGCCGGGGGTCGGAACAGGAAACGGCCGTGGGAAAATTCCGAAACTGGCACGAGCACTTCGCTCGAGGGCAGAGTGACTTGTAGGAACCGACGGTTCTCAAATAGGGCTCCCGGTTAGAGAATTACGGCCGAAACATTGTAATTTCCAACACTTAAGGCTCGGAAAACGGCCCGTCGGGGGTCCGGAACGGGAAACGGCCGCGGGAAAATTCCGAAACCGGCACGAGCACTTCGCTCGAGGGTAGACAGACCTGTAGGAACTGACGGTTCTCAAATAGGGCTCCCGGTTAGAGAATTACGACCGAAAACACGCTAATTTCCAACACTTAGGCTCGAAAACGGCCCGCCGGGGGTCCGGAACGGGAAACGGCGCGGGAAAATCCCGAAACCGGCACGAGCACTTCGCTCGAGGGCAGAGTGATCTGTAGGAACTGACGGTTCTCAAATAGGGCTCCCGGTTAGAGAATTACGGCCGAAACATTGTAATTTCCAACACTTAGGCTCGAAAACGGCCCGCCGGGGGTCCGGAACGGGAAACGGCCGCGGGAAAATTCCGAAACCGGCACGAGCACTTCGCTCGAGGGCAGAGTGACTTGTAGGAGCCGACGGTTCTCAAATAGGGCTCCCGGTTAGAGAATTACGGCCGAAACACGCTAATTTCCAACACTTAAGGCTCGAAAAACGGCCCGCCGGGGTCCGGAACGGGAAATGGCCACGGGAAAATTCCGAAACCGGCACGAGCACTTCGCTCGAGGGTAGGCAGACCTGTAGGAACTGACGGTTCTCAAATAGGGCTCCCGGTTAGAGAATTACGACCGAAACACGCTAATTTCCAACACTTAGGCTCGGAAAACGGCCCGCCGGGGGTCCGGAACGGGAAAACGGCCGCGGGGAAAATTCCGAAACCGGCACGAACACTTCGCTCGAGGGAAGAGTGACTTGTAGGAGCCGACGGTTCTCAAATAGAGCTCCCGGTTAGAGAATTACGACCGAAACACGCTAATTTCCAACACTTAGGCTCGAAAACGGCCCGCCGAGGGTCCGGAACGGGAAACGGGCGCGGGAAAAATTCCGAAACCGGCACGAGCACTTCGCTCGAGGGTAGAGTAACTTGTAGGAACTGACGGTTCTCAAATAGGGCTCCCGGTTAGAGAATTACGACCGAAACACGCTAATTTCCAACGCTTAGGCTCGAAAACGGCCCGCCGGGGGTCCGGAATGGGAAACGGGCGCGGGAGAATTCCGAAACCGGCACGGGCACTTCGCTCGAGGGTAGAGTAACTTGTAGGAACTGACGGTTCTCAAATAGGGCTCCCGGTTAGAGAATTACGACCGAAACACGCTAATTTCCAACGCTTAGGATCGAAAACGGCCCGCCGGGGGTCCGGAACGGGGAAACGGCCGCGGGAAAATTCCGAAAACCGGCACGAGCACTTCGCTCGAGGCATAGTGACTTGTAGGAACCGACGGTTTCTCAAATAGGGCTCCCGGTTAGAGAATTACCGGCCGAAACACGCTAATTTCCAAACACTTAGGGCTCGAAAACGGCCCGCCGGGGGTCCGGAACGGGAAACGGGCGCGGAGAATTCCGAAACCTGGTACGAGCACTTCGCTCGAGGGTAGAGTAACTTGTAGGAACTGACGGTTCTCAAATAGGGCTCCCGGTTAAGAGAATTACGACCGAAACAACGCTAATTTCACAACGCTTAGGCTCGAAAACGGCCCGCCAGGGGTCCGGAAACGGGAAACGGCCACGGGAAATTCCGAAACCGCACGAGCACTTCGCTCGTGGGCAGAGTGACTTGTAGGAATGGACGGTTCGTAGATAGGGCTCCCGGTTTAAAGAATTAAGGCCGAACATTGTAATTTCCAACACTTAAGGCTCGAAAACGGCCCGCCGGGGGTCCGGAACGGGAAACGGCCACGGGAAATTCCGAAACCAGCACGAGAACTTCGCTCGAGGGAAGAGTGACTTGTAGGAACGACGGTTCTCAAATAGGGCTCCCGGTTAGAGAATTAAGACCGAAACAGTAATTTCCAACACTTAGGCTCGAAAACGGCCCGCCGGGGGTCCGGAACGGGAAACGGCCGCAGGAAAATTCCGAAACCACACGAGCACTTCGCTCGAGGGAAGAGTGACTTGTAGGAACGACGGTTCTCAAATAGGGCTCGGTTAGAGAATTAAGACCGAAACATGTAATTTCCAACACTTAGGCTCGAAAACGGCCCGCCGGGGGTCCGGAACGGGAAACGGCCGCGGGAAAATTCCGAAACCGGCACGAGCACTTCGCTCGTGGGCAGAGTGACTTGTAGGAACTGACGGTTCGCAAATAGGGCTCCCGGTTAGAGAATTAAGACCAAAACATTGTAATTTCCAACACTTAGGCTCGAAAACGGCCCGCCGGGGGTCCGGAACGGGAAACGGCCACGGGAAAATTCCGAAACCGGCACGAGCACTTCGCTCGTGGGCAGAGTGACTTGTAGGAATGGACGGTTCGCAGATAGGGCTCCCGGTTAAAGAATTAAGGCCGAAACATTGTAATTTCCAACACTTAAGGCTCGAAAACGGCCCGCCGGGGGTCCGGAACGGGAAACGGCCACGGGAAAATTCCGAAACCAGCACGAGAACTTCGCTCGAGGGAAGAGTAACTTGTAGGAACCGACGGTTCTCAAATAGGGCTGTCGGTTAGAGGATTAAGACCGAAACATAGTAATTTCCAACACTTAGGCTCGAAAACGGCCCGCCGGGGGTCCGGAACGGGAAACGGCCGTAGGAAAATTCCGAAACCGACACGAGCACTTCGCTCGAGGGCAGAGTGACTTGTAGGAACTGACGGTTCGCAAATAGGGCTCCCGGTTTAGAGAATTAAGACCGAAACATTGTAATTTCCAACACTTAGGCTCGAAAACGGCCCGCCGGGGGTCCGAAACGGGAAACGGCCGCGGGAAAATTCCGAAAGTGGCACGAGCACTTCGCTCGAGGGTAGAGTAACTTGTAGGAACTGACGGTTCGCAAATAGGGCTCCCGGTTAGAGAATTAAGACCGAAAAATGTAAGAAAATTTATATATATCCATGTTTATGTTTCATTTATAACTTAATTCATTGCAAAGAGTTTAATGTTGTTTTTGTCATTGCAGATTGATGGACGCTTTTGGGGTCGGTTGCAGACTTCTGGGGGTGTTGGACTTTTTTTCGGTTATTTGTATATTGGACTTTTATATAGACTGTATCATTAATGATTGTAATATTTCTTTAATGAGACGAATGATTTAGTGAAAAATGGAGATGGTTGTTTGTTTATTTAGTAACTTTGTTTCATTGTATTTTATTATGTTGAATATAGGTGTATGAATAGGTTTATTTTTTATACAGGTGTATAAACAGGTTTACAGGTTTTACTGGAAAATATTATGTAAAAATAAAAATATTATTAAAAAAAAAGGACCTTTGCCGACGTTTTTAAAACGTCGGCAAAAGTAATATTTAAAATTAAATAATTTTAAATGCTTTTGCCGACGAAATAAGAACGTCGGGAAAAATATAAAAGAAAAATTTAAAAAAATAAAATGATTTTTGCGACGAAAGAAAAACGTCGGCAAAAAGTAAAAAGAAAAAATTAGACTACTTTTTGCGACGAAAAAAAACGTCGGGAATAATTAAAAATACATCTTTAAAAAAATGAAAAAATATTTGGCGACGAAATTAAAACATCGGCAAAAAATAAAAAAAAATTTAAATATACTTTTGGCGACGAAATTAGAACGTCGGCAAAAATTAAAAAAAATTAAATTATTTTGGCGACGGAACAAAAACGTCGGCAAAAGAAAAATAAAAATTAAAAAAAATTGAAATTATTTTTGCCGACGAAATAAAAACGTCGGCAATATAAAAAATAAAAATTAAAAAAAATGAAATTATTTTTGCCGACGAAATATAAACGTCGGCAATATAAAAATAAAAAATAAAAAAATTGAAATTATTTTGGCCGACGAAACAAAAACGTCGGCAAAAGTAAAAATTAAAATAAAAAAAAATTAAATTATTTTGCCAACGAAAAAAAACGTCGGTAAAATTAAGATAATCGTCGGTAAAAATTTAATTTTTGCCGACAAAAAATAATTTCGTCGATAAAATGTTTTGCTGACGGAGTTTTACCGACTTCTAGGCGACGAAAAAAATTTCGTCGGTAAAGACTTTTACCGACGAAATGTTAACTTTTGGCGACGTAAATTTTCGTCACAAAAAGTGCATCTCCTTGTAGTGTTCATTAATGTATATTTTCTTAATGATGCCATCTTTATACTTGTTTCAACTTCATAGTTGTGTTCTTGATCATATGAACCTCTTTGAAATCCATTCCTTGTATTTCATTAGTTATATCTATTGCTTGATGAATTTCTTAGATGATAAATTCATATGATTTGACACTTTGTAAATTGCATGTTCTACCAAGTCATATATTTTCAAAATGCAATTTCTCATGTTCATCACTAAGCTCATTAGTTATATCAATAAAATTGATAAATATTCATATATGATGCTTGATGAAATTTTGTGTTTGTCACATTTTATTAGCATCATAATTTTCATGTTTGCCACCTCTCTTGCATTTATAGGTAAACCTCATGACCACCATGTTATGTATTCATAATCTTGGTTGGTTATTGGTTGAGGTAGGCTTTATGTTTTTGAACTTTATTTCACTCATCTTACACATAATTGTCACATTTAATGATTGAATGAAATAATTTCAAAATATTCATAGCATATGTTTTTCATAGTTATATTGATTGATGCTATGTTTAGTAAACCCCATAACATCATGGATAGCTCTATGAATATGAAACATCATCCTATGGACCAAATTCTAGGAGATCCTTTGGCCGGTGTCAAGACTAGAAGGCAATTGGAAAATATTGTTAGTTATCTTTACTTTACTTCTATCATTGAATCTAAAACTGTTAATGAAGCTTTCTCTGATGATTGTTGGATAAATGCTATGTAAGAAGAGCTAAATCAATTTATTAGAAATGAAGTACAGGAATTAGTACCTAGGCCTATTGACAAAAATGTTGTAGGTACCAAATGGATTTTCAAAAATAAACTTGATGAAAATGGTACCATAGTTAGAAACAAGGCCAGACTGGTTGCTCGGGGATATTTCCAAATTGAAGGAATAGACTTTGAAGAAACATTTGCTCCTGTTGCTAGACTTGAATCCATTAGAATCTTACTTGCCAATGCTTGCTCTTGAAATTTAAATTATATCAAATGGATGTGAAAAGTGCTTTTCTAAATGGCATATTAGAAGAAGAAGTTTTATGTTGAGCAACCTAAAGGGTTTGAAGATCCTAAGGAGCCTAATCATGTGTATTATCTTAAACAGACTCTCTATGGTCTCAAACAAGCTCCTAGAGCTTGTATGAAAGACTCACTCATTTTTTGGTTGATCACAATTTTGAAAGGGAAGTATTGATAAAACTCTATTTTATTCAAAGAATAAATGACACTATTTTGATTGCTCAAATTTATGTTGATGATATTGTGTTTGGATCTACTTGTAATGATTTAACAGAAAGATTTGCTAATCTTATGATATCTGAATTTGAGATGAGCATGGTTGGCGAACTTAATTTCTTTTTAGGATTACAAATAAAACAACTGACTGATGGAATGTTTATTTCCCAGACCAACTATGCTAAAGAATTTGTCAAAATGTTTGGATTAGATTCAGCCAAGCACATGAACACACCCATGAGCACAACTCTCAAATTATCTAAGGATATGAGTGAAGCTTGTGCCAGATATCAATCTGATCCCAAAGAAGCTCATTTGAAAGCTGTTAAGAGAATCATTAGATATGTTTCAGGGACTTCAGGATATGGCTTATGGTATCCGTATTATTCATCTACTTATATTGCTGGATACTCAGTGTGGATGATAGAAAATCGACTAGCGGTGGTTGTTTCTACCTAGGAAACTGTCTATTTACTTGGTACAGCAAGAAACAGTCATCCATTTTCCTTCCACAGCTGAAGCAAAATATATAGCAGCTGGAAGTGGCTGTACTCAAATGTTATGGATGAACCAAATGCTGAAAGACTATGGTATTGAACAAGGTAGCATGAATTTGTATTGTGATAACACCAGTGCTATCAATATTTCCAAAAATCCTGTCCAACATTCTAGGACTAAGCATATTGAAATTAGATATCATTTTCTTAGAGATCATGTGCAGAAGGGTAATATTGTATGTTGACACCAAAAATGTCACTTTGCCTTTTCAAGATCCAAAGAGCTACATGAAGTCGCAACCTGCCATAAATAGGCAATGCTGCTTCCAAAAATCAAATCTTGTCAGAATCAAACAAAAACTGCAAGATTCTTCCAAACAGCCAAAAGAGGAGTACACAAGAAGTTTCGGGCCATTTCAAAACCATTTGGCCTAACTTCGCTTCTCCGGCAGCCAAAAAGGAGCTCTCGGCGACAAAAGCTCTCCGGGACCATGGTTTCCAAGACAGAACCTATGGATCATCTTAAAATGACTCCAATAGGTTCCCTGTCAAATTCAAGTCAATCGGACATCGGTTGACCACACATCAAACCGCGACATCTTCATCGCGACAAAAAAGCAAGTCTGCAGGTGATAGGACCCCAAACTGGCTTCGAAACTCAAACAAAAGCCTATGGTTGGTCTTATTTATTGCTCAGAGGGCTTCACAAACCAAATTTCAGGTCATTCCGACATCGTTTGACCCAGTTTTCACCTTCTGACGGAAAATCGGCAGCTCTTCGCGACAAAGTCTTCGGCTTTCTCAGGAAATTGAAACTTTGCAAAAAAAAAAATGCAAGGATTCTCATCAGGTTTCCTACAAAGAAATCAGGCCAATAAATGGTGAAAATGTCAAGAAAAGTACAGAAGAAAAAAAGAATCGAAAAAACAGCAAAAACGGACGCAAAACGGGACACGAAAGGGGGAAAAACCCCCCCAGGGTCGCAGGCCCCTGCGACCCTGGCCCATGGTCGCAGGCCCCTGCGACCCTGGACCAGGGTCGCCGGCGACCTTGGACCCCGGGGTCGCCGGGAAAGCCCCGGAAACCCCGGTTTTCGCCGTTTTTTTCGCGATTCGAAGGGCCCAGCCTCTGGTACTTTCCAAAATTCATGCTTTTGAGACACCAAGTCCTCTGACATCCGTCCAAAACACGGGGGTAAATCATCAAAAGTATCGAAGACAGTATTGATCGCCACCCGGTCAACCAAAAAAGTGTGCTTTCCACCCGACCGATCGAGAAATCGACAGGACAGATGGCACCGACCCGCTGCTGGCAACAAACACCTGAAATTACATGATCATCTGATGTCGATCTACATGAAGATCCATCGATGATCATCGACAGAAGAATCCCAAAAGACGTGGCACGGCCCGCGACTCTTCAGCTGCTCGGCGACCACTTAATGCGATTAATTGACTAGCTTTATTACAGTCATTAATCCATTTCTTTGGACGGCCCAATCAGAAGCAAGCATTCGGGAGTTACAAGTCAAGAGATTCATGGCATTTAACCCATGAAACTCCTCCCATCATGGCGATTAAAGGCGATTAAATGCCCTCAATCTCCTCCGGCCAATCAGAAGCCAAGAAAAAGGAGTTACAAAATAAACAATTCAATTTTGTAACTCCTCCCATTATGCGGCTTAAATGACAATAAAAGCCCATAAACCCACCTAAAAGGCTACCTAAAAGCCTATAAATAGGAGGGCTCTCCAAGAAGAAAAGACACACACAGAGAAACATCAGAAACATCAGAGAAAAAAGCACAAGCACACAGACAGAAATCCAGAGAAAGGAAAAAGAGAGAAAACTCTGCGGAAGTTCTACACCGGCCACCGCAACAAGGTGACAAAAGTCCCTTGGGGGTACCCCCCCCCCAAGGTCCTTGCCTTCTCCTCCTGCCTCCAATGGCTTAGATGTGGCTTTTCAGCCCGTCTACTCGGCTTTTTATTGGACATAGGACCTTCCTTTGGTCTTTGTCTTCTAAAAACCCGAGGTTATAGCCAAGCCAAGCGAATCAAATAGCATCCTCTGTTCTCATCTGCATGGATGATGGCGAAGCCCACATATGGCTTGCGACCGTCAATCTAAACGAGTCCCCCAATCTCCTGAGAAGTTAGATCCTCCTTTTCTTGCTTTTCATTGTAGTTTGTATTTTTTTAAAAGAGACAAAAATCACAATTCTTGTCTTTCATTATTGATAAGGATTGTAAATCGGCTATAAACGCCAAAATCGGCTATAAACGCCAAAATCGGCTATAAATGCCAAAAAAATCGCCTTTCACACGGCAAACAAGAAAATGTCTCTTTTCTTAAATATATGTGCAATGGAAAACTTGAAAGAAGTTGATTTCCTTTTTACTTGCGAAGGTTGATCTCCGGATCACCACTTGCAATTCCAAGTAAAATAGAAAATAGTCTGGCACACCCACAAAAAAAGAAATGTTGATGCACGCCCTGCCCCCCGGTATACGAAAGGGTCGGAACCAAACGGACTTCCACGTCCGCCGACCTCGGTAGAACCAAGCCAGGAGCGCGGGTCCATCAAGCTGGCACACACCCGGTGGGACTCGTTTATTTGAGAATACGATGCTAGAAATGAAATATTTGCATATCATATATTTTGCTCTATGCTTATATTTCTTTTCCTCGATTCCTTAGCTACTTTATGATTGGTGGCCTATGTTGAATTCCGCATAAAAAAAAATAGATGAGATTTTTTGGAAATTTCTAATTCTTTGAATTTATTTTTCCACTCTTTCTCTTTTCACAAAAAAAAAAAAAACAAAAAATCAGATTTGTCATTTTTGGATTCAAAATTGAGAAACCTTGATCCGTTCCTATCGTGCATCGCGCTTGCAGAAATGTTGAGCCTGTTCGACTAAGGTTGTGGGCCATTGTTTCTCTCGATGAGTTCATTAAAAATCTTAAAATATATATATATATATATATAAAGTTAAAAAAAGTTTTAGATTTCTCATTTTTGGATTCAAAATTGAGAAACCTTGATCCGTTCCTATCGTTCATCGCGCCTTGCAGAAAGTGAGCCTGTTCGACTAAGGTTTTGGGTCATTGTTTTCTCTTCGATGAGTTCATTAAAAATCTAAAATATATATATATATATAAAAGTAAAAAAAAAAAGTTTTAGATTTCTCATTTTTGGATCAAAATTGAGAAACCTTGATCCGTTCCTATCGTTCATCGCGCTTGCAGAAATGTTGAGCCTGTTCGACTAAGGTTTTGGGCCATTGTTTCTCTTCGATGAGTTCATTAAAAATCTAAAAATATATATATATATATATATAAAAGAGTAAAAAAAAAAAGTTTTAGATTTCTCAATTTGGATTCAAAATTGGAGGAACTTGATCCATTCCTATCGTTCATCGCGCTTGCAGAAATGTTGAGCCTGTTCGACTAAGGTTTTGGGCCATTGTTTCTCTTCGATGAATTCATAAAATAAAATAAAAAAATATATAAAAAAAACAGACATAGACCACTAAGGTTAAGACCAACTGTGTTCTTTGATCATGGTGATTCAAAGAAAAGCCTTGTCCAGAGTGTGGAGACAGCTTGACTGTTCTAGGCAAGGGTCCTCCAAACGGGTTCATTAAGTAAATCCTACCCTTACCTGGGGGCAATTCTATCAATCAAGATTTCATAAGACCAGGTTAGGAGGCCTATATGTACTCTCTCGTCTTTTAAATAAATTTTTTTTAAAAAAAATAAATTTTTTTAAAAAATAAAAATTTTAAAATAAAAAATAAAAAAAAAAAAAATTTCAAAAAAAAAAATCTTAAAAAAAATAATAAAAAAATATATATATAAAAAAAGATTTTAAAAAAAAAAAATCTTCAAAATCTTCAAAAAAAAAAACTTCCGTCATTTTGGGTTTAGATTGGAGAAATCTTGGTCTTCTTCTTTCTGAGCACTGGCGCTCGCGGAAATCGCTGAGCCCGTGTTCAGATTGGAGTACCTTTTGCTCTCTTTTGATGAACCCGATATTGGCCTTTCAAAAAAAAAAAACTCGTCATTTTAGATTCAGATCCGAGAAATCATGGTTCATTTCTTTCTGAGCACTGGCGCTCGCGGAATCGCTGAGCCCGTGTTCAGATTGGAATACCATCTGCTCTCTTTGATGATCCAATCTTGACCTTTCAAAACAGAGAATCTCATCTCATAGATGCGGTCTCAAAAACATTTGTGTCTAAGCGGTACTAGTACGCCCTTTCAGGGTCTACTGTATTGCGACCGGCACATCTGTACTCTAACTTTATATTCTTCTTACCTCGAGCAAGCTCTGCTTCTCGATAAGTCGAATTTAAGTTCACAATTGCTTCTAGCAGTCACTGGGATGCCCATTCGGGCTTACCATACCTGCGATCAGAACAATTGTACCCTCTATGGCATTTTGCCTTCCTCATATTGCTTGGTCATCTACCTCGAGCAATTTGAAAAAGACGAAACCATAGACTTCCCATTTATGATCATTAGATTCTGTGATTACTAATGGATGTGGTCTTGTTTCAGAAATTTTCGAAAACTAACAATGGCAGCTTCACTAACCATTACTTTCGACGAAAACAAGCACCAACTCATGCTTCAACAGAAGCAAACCACGCGCACCTACAAGCGCCCCATCAGCTGCCGAAGTGTCAACTCCCTCGGCAACTCTCTGAACTCGGGTCGACCTCGACTCCCCGGACTATCGTCTTCGGGACGCTGGGACCATTCCCACTTCCTGAGGAACAAACTGCTCCCTCCAAGAAGCAGAAACTCGCCTCTCAACGTGTCACTACCATGACACCAAAGGCGAGCACCAGAAGGCCTGAAGCCCGTGGCAGCCCCACGAAGCCTCAACCTGCAAACAACCAGTTCTACTCCAAGACTTGGTCCCCCAGACCTTCACCAAAACAAGAGAAGGTCCCATACATCCACTAAGCCAGCATTCCTGGCCCCACTCAAGGAGAACCAGTTCTATCCTCTTGCTTACATGAAAGAGGAGAGACCCATCTCCAACCTGACTTCAAAGTCAACCCAGCATGAGCCGGCTTGTTCCTACAAGCCCAAAATCAAGTCATGCATCACAATGCCTCCACAAGCACCTGCTAAGGCCTACAAATCCTGCAGTTCGACCCTTCATCTCTACAGGGGCCGAACTTCACAAAATTCAAAGCTTCGCTGCAACTGGCGAAGGATAGGGTTCGCATCCTGTCCTTGCCCAGCTACAGAGAAGACAGGCTCGGCTGCTGCGCCCGAGGGAGCACATCCTTCATCGTCAAAGCCCAGTCAGAGCTGACCGAAGCTCAAATTGCTCGTCGTATACGCCGCCGTGCGTTAGTACCGACAAAAGAGACTACAGAAGCAAAGGACCCAGCCTCCCACACTTCAAGTCTCTCCCAAATGGGCGAAAAAGAAAGACCCAACCAAGTTGCTGCCGTCCATATGGTTGGAAAAACCAGAAGGCGCCAAAAATCAGCAACAAAAATCCATGTCCGACGTCCAATGACCCGCAGCATTCTCAAGGACAAGAAGACATTCAGAAGAATCCCCTGCTCCTTCAGCAAAGGACAGCAGAGTGATCCTTCTCAAGCTCTTCTTTCAAAAAGAATGAGCCCCAGCTCAGTCACCAGGACAGTTTTCTTCGTTCGAATTCACGAAGGATGAATGTCTTGGCTACAAATTCTGAGCCACCACCCCGCAATCTACCTCCAGAAGATGCGATCACCCGCATCCGCAGTTGGAACAGGGCCAGCAGAGGATTGAAACTCTGATGGAAAACCTTCTCCTCGCCTTCCAAAATCAGGCGAACAATGAACCTCCTCCGAATCATCAAGACGACGAGGTAAATAGAGAAGAAAATGAGTCACGCGCCCTTACCAAAAAGGACGTAGACGGTATCCTCGCCAAAGCAAAAGAAGAGGATATACTCAAGAGCATGGGATCAAGCCACCATATCCCTTATGGATGGACTCGGTCCCGTTCCCCACCAAATTCAAGCATCCTACTCTCCAAACATATACGGGGAAAGGATCAGCCAGACAGCACGTCATCCACTTCAAGATCCTGACGGGAGCTATCGCGGATCAAGATGCACTCAAGATCCGCCTCTTTGCAAGTACCCTAAAAGGTACGGCCTTCGATTGGTACTCCACTCTGCCGGAGGACTCAATCCAAAACTGGGCCATGCTAGAGACACGCTTCCTGACTCACTTCAAAGGTGAGGATCATCCCGCTACTATGGCTCAGCTGTGCAGCCTAAAACAGGGGGAGAATGAATCAACATATGACTTCATTCACAAGTGGAAAGCAATGGCATACAAATGCTCTGATGTATTGCCACAAGCGTCGCTAGTCGACATCTGCCGAAACAACATGAGAGCCAGAATCCGCTCCATGATCATCGGCAACAAATCAAAAAACCTGGGAGAACTCCTAGAAGCTTCCATGGAAGCTGAAACGGTGATTAAAGACCTCAACAGTCAGAAATCATCAAGAAAAGAGCCAACCGCCATTGCAACCTCTAAACCAAAGAAGAAAGAGGTCCTCAATGTGCAGACCAAGTCAGCTCCTCAGCCACCAAAGAAAGCTGAAAACAAAGCTGCTGGTAAGAGACCTGAACTCTCATGCCTTCAAAGAACGAGTAGAGAAGAAATACCCGTTTGATGAAGATGTTGATGAAATCTTCGGGGCTCTTGTGGCAAACGGCAAGCTCACCTTGCCTGAACCAAAAAGACCGGGTGATGTTGGCAAAACCAACGATCCTCGGTACTGTCCATACCACCAGATGATCTCGCATCCTCTCAATCAATGCTTCGTTGTGAGAGAGAAAATAAATGAGATGTGGAAAAACGGAGTCATCACCTTTGACAAAAACTATGGGTCTGCCTCCGTCAACATGGTGACATGTGGACAAACATCAAGATCACCGAAGAAGAAGATCACTACTTCCTTCAAGGTGATAAACTCAATCGAAGCGTCCGAGGAACTGGTTCCTTACCCGACACCAGACGGACAACCGATATGGGTACATCCCGATCTCCTGGAAGATGAAAATTGGGAGGTCGTGAAAATAAAGCCTACAGCTCAACAGCGAAGGCAGGCTAGGAAACATCTCCTCAAGCTCAAACGGCAAGAGAAGACCCAGCCAAAACTAGAGGTCAAAGAAAAGGCAGAGGCTTCCTCTACCGCTTCACTGGAGGTAACAAAAACATCCCTTCCAGAGACTTCAAAGGGGTAAGGAAATTCACTCTCAGTGATTTCATGCCACCTCAATTCAAAGAAGCCATGCAGGAGGCATCATACTCTTGCAATTCGGTAGTTGGATTCTCCATTGATGGATACGAATCCAGCGACACCGATGATGGATTCGAATCCAACTACACAGATGAGTGGGAGGAATCCCTTGAAACAGGAGAATATCTCTCCGATGAAGAATGGGTTCCTGAGTCTCATCTTATGCCAGTAATCTGGTATAACCCCCTACAGCCACAAGGATCCTGGTCTGATGATGAAGAAGACCAAGAAGCTGTACAAGAAAATGCTGCTGACCCAGCACCTCTCATTACTCCAGTGGAAATCAACATGTTGAGCCACAAAGAGATGATGAAGAAGAAGATCCGGCTCCCATGCCTGATCTTGAAGAATATGCAAGGATCTTGCAGCGACTCGCTCTAGAACAAGAGCAAGAACGCGTCAACGAGCCTCCTCGCAATCCAGAGCCTGAAGTCCCTGAAGACCACCAGGTACATCCTCCCTTAACTCCTGAAAATGGAGAAAATTGCTGGATAGACGATCCTCTCACATCCGAGGATGAGTCTGACTCCGATCAGGCAACGTCTCCCGTCAGAGCTTCCTGTAATGTGATAATTCGGGATTATAGCTCTTCCGAAGCATCGTCTGATGAGAGCACTTACACTCCGGCGACGCCTAGCAATATATCTTCTGGAGCCACCTCGTCTCACGTGACTTTCACTGAGATGACACCCTCTCAGGTTTCTTCTCCTGAGACTGTGACTTCAAAGTTCACACCCTTCCTGACTGAAGAATTCCCAGCCATTGATGCTTGGGACGATGAATTAGTCAACGAAGAAGAAAGATTGCTGGATGCTGTTCAGGACTTGTTCCCGGAAAATGCTCCATGCAACACAATCACTGAGGATGGTAACTCTGCTGCTGATGCATCCTCAGCAAATGAAAAACGACAGCCTCTTGATCCTGAAGACAATCTTCCAAACGAAGACCCTTCTCAAGAAGCTCTCGAAGTTGGTAGAGGCACCCGCTCTGGCCGGGACTACCACAAAAATTACAACCAATCTTCCTTTACATATGTAAATCCTTCGGGAAAAGATGTTGTAAGCGCCCCTAGTGGCAACAATGATGAACATGCAGGCCCTAAGGAGGCTTTCAAGTATGACTTGATTGAACACTTCAAGCACATACCTGCACGTCTGCACATCCTAGATTTGTTGCGAATGTCTCCGCACACTCGTGATAATCTCATTTCGGAATTACAAAAGCTGAATGAGGATGTCGACAAACATGCCCCGCAAGTCCTCCAAATTGAAATGGATTACCGGGTCAAAAACTCAGAAGCCTCCTCAAAGGGAGAAAAGAAGAAAACTGAGGGATCATGCATTGAATGCCTCTCGGTTAAAAAAGCAGCCAGTGCAACCATCGCCTTCACAAAGGATGACCTCCTACTTGGCGAAACCAGGCATAACCGACCCCTGTACTTCACAGGGTATATCAAGGAAATGCCTATGCATAGAGTTCAGATCGACCCAGGTTCTGCACTCAACCTCATCTCCACATCGGCTCTTGAAGAGTTGGGCATCCCACCCAGCAAACTGAGCCACACATCTGTATCTATCTTTGGATACGATGGGAGTACTCAAAGGCCTATCGGCAAAATCAGGTTCAAATTGCAGATCGGTGATCTTATCTCTGAGGTCACAGTGTATGCAATAAAGACCCCTTCATGCTACAACATCCTTCTCGGACGCCCTTGGATCCATGAGAATGGTGTTGTCCCTTCAACTCTACATCAATGCATCAAGTTTGTTGGCGACGACGGCATGATACATCGAGTCTTTGCGGACAGAAAACCCTTCAAAGGTAAAGAAATCCACTTCGCAGACTCACAGATGTATGAAGGTGAAAAAGAAGAAGAGGAGAAGCATACAGCATCCTTTGCCGAAAATCTCCAGAAAGATAAAGGCAAAGCTCCTCAACAATCACCGGAAGAAAACAAACCATCCGGTAAATCTGAAGAGAGCATGCAAACTCCCTTCATCATCTCCCTCAAATCTTCAAAGCCTTTGGTCATCACAACTAAAGTGAAGAAGGCAAAACAAAAGCCTGGGGGCAAATTTGTTGTCTCTTTCGTGTCTATCATGCAAGACACGGACTCGGATTCAGAGCCAGAAGACGACACATCAAGCCAAGCTGACACTCAGCAAGTTCAGCCTGCTCTTACTCCAATGGAGACAACTTCTGACATAGAAGATCCTACGTCAGCTTCCTTCGTTGTTCCAGCAACTTCAGCAAAGGAAAAGCCGATCTTCTTCCATAGATCGGATGCTTCTTCATCAAACTCCATGCTTGAACCTTTCCAAAATAAAGGTACGCCTCAACTATCCTTATACAGTTCTGTGGCACAAGCTATTATGAAGAAAATGGGCTATGACGCTCAAAACCCAGTCGGTTTGGGAGAAGGACGCGGTATTCTCACGCCATTGGGGCCCGTCTTGACCAAAAGCCAGCTGGAAGATTGGAGACTCTACGGCTATGTAGAAAAGTCTTCACACGGGTTAGGGTATGATCCTGACACTCCCTTGAGACAGTTGACACAAAGGCTTAAAAGTCAATATACTGACCAAGCCTCAACATCTCAATCCATGAAGACATCGATCTCCCTGGATATCTCTTTGATGAGTCACCTGACAAAGATCCAGGAAGCTCATCCAATTGGCACGATTTCTCCGAAAATGAAGAGGAGTTGTCCGATGGCACAGACGTGTGGACTTCTGACCCAGAAGAACCCTCATCTCCAAAAGAAGTAGCCTACTTCGACTCGGTTTCAACAGGCGATTGGGATCATCTCATAGCAAGCCTTGGGAAAATTACCGATCAAGAAGACCCGTGGAAAGGAACAAAACCTTGGTCTGGAAATGCCCTTGAAACCCCAGAAGGTTTCGTTGAGCTGGAAGCCTCCGAAAATATTGTGGAGGAACCACCTTCGAACCTTCCAACAGAAGATCCTGTTCAAAAGATAGACTTGGGAACACCAGATAACCCACGTCCTGTATTCATAAGCAAGAATATAAAGGATGATGAGTTACCCGAGTATATCGCTTTTCTTCGTGAGTTCGTTGATTGCTTTGCATGGTCTTATGCTGAAATGCCAGGCTTAGACCCCAAAATAGCAGTTCACAAACTCAATCTTCAAGAAGACATCAAGCCTGTCAAGCAAGGCCAAAGAAGATTCCGTCCAGATGTGATGGATAAAATTGAACAAGAAGTTCAAAAACTCAAAAGCGTCGGCTTCATCCGTGAGGAACAACATCCTGAATGGTTGGCCAACATTGTCCCCGTGACAAAGAAAAATGGGCAGATCAGGGTCTGTATTGACTATAGAGACCTGAATGGCGCATGCCCAAAAGATGAATTTCCGCTCCCCATACCAGAGGTAATGATTGATAATACCTGTGGATTCGAGCGAATGACATTCATGGATGGTTTCTCTGGCTACAATCAGATAAAGATGCATCCTGAGGATGAAAAACATACATCCTTTCGAACCCCATTTGGCGTGTATTGTTACACTGTCATGCCATTTGGTTGAAGAATGCTGGTGCCACATATCAGAGGGCTATGATGAAAATATTCCAAGATATGCAGCACAAGACGGTTGAATGTTACGTTGATGACCTCGCCGTCAAAAGCAAAAGAAAAGAAGATCATCTCGAAAACCTTCGAGAAGTCTTCCTCCGGCTTCGCAAACACAAACTGCGAATGAATCCATTGAAATGCTTCTTCGGCGTCTCGTCGGGTAAGTTCCTCGGATTCTTAGTTCGGAAAGCTGGAATAGAGCTTGACCCCATAAAAGTCAAAGCCATTCTAGAAATGCCCTCTCCAAGAACCTTGAGAGAACTCAAAGGGCTTCAAGGGAGATTGGCCTACATCAGACGGTTCATCTCCAATCTTTCGGGGAAATGCCGTCCATTCTCCCGGTTGATGAAAAAAGGTGTAAACTTTGTCTGGGATGCTGACTGTGAAGCTGCTTTCCAAGACATCAAGTCATACCTGACAAAACCTCCAGTGTTAGCTGCTCCTACCACTGGAAAACCATTCATCTTGTACACAAGAGCCCTTGATCACTCTCTGGGAGCTCTGCTTGCGCAAGAAAATGATCAAAGAAAAGAAGCTGCTCTATATTACCTCAGCCGCATGCTAGTAGGTGCAGAGCATCGCTACTCTCCAGTCGAAAAAGAATGTCTTGCAGTGATGTTCGCCGTACAAAAGCTGCGTCACTACTTGCTTTCCAACACAGTCTACCTGGTCTCGAGGGTCAACCTCTTGAAGGTCCTTGTCACAAAGGCAGGTTCTCTCAATGCTCGACTGGCAAAATGGTCCATCCTTCTGTCACAATTTGATATTAGGTATGTACCACAAAAAGCAATCAAAGGGCAAGCTCTAGCGACTTCCTCGCAGAGCATCCATTGCCTAAAGATTCTCCACTCAGAGATGATCTCCCAGACGAACCAGTCTACAATGTGGAGACTTTCTCACAAAGTGCCTCCTGGGACATGTACTTTGACGGTGCAACCAGGACAAATGAAAAAAGACAGCTGATCTCGGGAGTTGGCATCCTCTTTGTTAGCCCCGACAAATACATGATTCCACACGCTTTCTCGCTACTGGAACCATGCACAAACAATGCAGCTGAATATCAAGCTCTGATCTTAGGATTGGAACTCGCCATCGAATCCGGTATCACCATGCTGGAAGTCTTTGGAGACTCTCAACTGATCGTCAACCAGATGAATCAGAAATTTGAAGTCAGGAAGCCAGATTTGTGCCCTACTACAACAAGGCACAATCACTTCTGCAAAAGTTTGACATCTGTCACATCACCCACATTCGTAGAGGTGAAAACATACGTGCAGATGCCCTAGCCGGACTTGCCGCATCCATGGCAATCCAGGAAGGGGAAAACATGCAAATCACAGTGTGCGAAAGAAGAA
This sequence comes from Litsea cubeba, assembly GCA_012931725.1. Lineage (NCBI taxonomy): Eukaryota > Viridiplantae > Streptophyta > Magnoliopsida > Laurales > Lauraceae > Litsea > Litsea cubeba. The sequence continues at coordinate 26,321,173 of CM022953.1, forward strand.
TCCTTCCTCCTCTTAACACACACCAAGCAGTTGCTGAATGCCACCAAGTGGTCGGAAGTCGGATTTCAATCCTTCAAACTTCAATTGGCGACTGGAGGGATCCGTTCATTGATTACATTATGTTCGGAATCCTACCTGAAGATCCAAAAGAACGGGTAAGCATCCAAAGGCGAACCCCAAGCTTCCATTTGGATATTCCTTCAAAAATCCTTTACAGGAAATCCTTCAACGGAGTACTTCTACGCTGCTTGTCACAACAAGAGGCTGAAGAAACACTCAAAGAAGTTCATGCTGGTCTTTGTGGAGCTCATCAGGCTGGACCTAAGCTCTATGATCAGATAAAAAGGTTAGGATATTACTGGCCTACCATGGTAGCTGACGCAATGCAATTTGCTAAGCGCTGCCAACAATGCCAAGTTCATGGAGATTACATTCACATGCCTCCAGAATGGCTGCATCCTACAGCGATCTCATGGCCTTTCGAAGCCTGGGGTATGGACATCATAGGTCCTATTTCTCCCCCTTCAAGCAAAGGTCATCGCTTCATCTTCGCCGCTACGGATTATTCTCCAAGTGGTCAGAAGCATTTGCGTTTAACGAAATGAAGACCTCATCAGTCCTTCAGTTCCTACGCACCAACATCATTTGTCGTTTCGGCATACCCAAAAGATTCGTCCATGATAACGGACCACAGTTCCGGGATCATCGATTCTACAGGTTCTGCGACAAATACAAAATCCAAAGCTGTCCTTCGACTCCATACAATCCGGCAGCAAACGGGTTAGCAGAAGCTTTCAACAAGACACTCTGCAAAATCCTCAAAAAATGGTCTCTAATCACAAAAGAGACTGGAGCGACAAAATCTGAAGCTTTGTGGGCCTATCGAACCACCGTTCGAGGACCAACCCATAGCACACCATTCTCCTTGGTCTATGGATGCGAAGCTGTCGTGCCCTTGGAAGTACAAATTCCTTCCTTGAGGGTATCCTTGCAAAATGACATGACTCAAGAAAGCAATGTCAAATTGCGGCTCCATGAGCTGGACAATCTCGATGAGAGACGGCTCGAAGCTCAACAAAGCATTGAACTTTACCAAGCACGTATGGCAGGATCTTTCGATAAAAAGGTCAGGCAACGCGCCTACAAAAAGAATGACTTGGTTCTTGCGGTAAAAAGACCAATGGTCTTCGCTCACAAGTCCAAAGGCAAATTTGAGCCGAAATGGGAGGGACCCTACGTCATCGACAAAGTTTTCTCCAATGGCGCATACGCACTCCTAAACATGGAAGGTGACAGATGTATGCTGCCCATCAATGGCAAGTTCTTAAAGCGGTACTACCCTTGAAGACTTACCCAACTGGGTAAGAGCAATGCCTGTATGGCCAAAACCGGTTTCCAGGTACACGCTCGCTAAACCCACCCTTTTTTAGAATTTTCATATCAAATGTTGAAATTTCTAGAAATCTAAAACAATGCTTACTTTCATCATTTCATGTTTGTTCAAAAAAAAATATATCCAAGTTTAGGAACCTTTCCCTAACTTGACCAAAATTTTCAACCCTTGAACCCAAAATTCATGGTTTGAAACAAAATCCGGATTCAGGGATTTCCACCCTAGTCCACCCTGCCTTTTACCGCCAAAAAAATGGTTTTAGGTCAAAATTATGACCCTCGTGTCTTTAAACAAAAAAAATGGTTTTTCAAAAACCGCGAGGAAGCGACGCTTAGTCGATACTCGCACAAATCGGAAGCAAGTGCGAACCACGTTCGACACTTCCAAAATCGCAGGGAAGCGACATTTCGTCGATACTTGCAAAATCCAAAACTGTGGAGATGCAACATTTCAGTTGATATCCACAACCCAAATTTCAAAGGTTCGAAAAAACCTAAAAAAAAACTGTGGAGACGCAACATTTCAGTTGATATCCATAACCCAAAGGTTCGAGAAAACCACAAATTTCAAAAATCGTGGGGAAACGACATCAAGTCAGTACCCGCAAAACCAAAATTTTTGAAAAGCAAGGATGCGACATTCCATCGATACTTGCACCCAAATCCGCGAGGATGCGACATTCCATCGATACTCGCAACCGAATGAGCAAGGATGCGACATTCCATCGATACTTGCAAGAACATTCAGCAGGGAGGCGACTTTTAGTCGATACTTGCATTTTTTGAAAACCAAACCGGCTATAAATGCCATCAAACAGGCTATAAATGCCACAAACAGGCTATAAATGCCACAAACCGGCTATAATGCCACAAACCGGCTATCAATGCCACCAAAACAAAACCGGCTATCAATGCCACAACAAAAAAAAAAAAAAAACTTGGATTTCAAAAAAAAAAACAAAACGGCTATCAATGCCACCAAAACAAAACAGGCTATCAATGCCACCAAAAAACCGGCTATAAATGCCACAAAACAAACCGGCTATCAATGCCACCAAAATGGCCTATAGATGCCACAAAAAAAAAACTCGGCTATCAATGCCACAAGAAAAACTGGCTCTCATGCCAAAATTGGCTTCCAGCCACAAACAAAAAAACCTGGCTTTCATGCCAAACAATCACTTGACAAAGATTTCACAAAATGACAACCTTTTGATCAAATCCCTTTAGCAATTACTTTTATCACAAAAAGATTCAAGTGAGCGTAGGGATAACAAAAAAAAAAAAGTAGAGAATCCCATTTAGCAATTACTTTTATCACAAAAAGATTCAAGTGAGCGTAGGGATAACAAAAAAAAAAAGAAGAGCATCCCATTTAGCAATTACTTTTATCACAAAAGATCAAGTGAGCGTAGGGATAACAAAAAAAAAGAAAAAGAGTACCAAAAAATACATGTGGTACAAAAAAAAAAAGAGAAAGTGTTCACAAGCACTACAAAAAATATACCACAAAAAAAATACAAGTGGTACAAAAAAAAAAAAGAAAAAAAAGAGAGAAGGATGGTTTCTGTAAAAAAAAAAAAATACAGGAGCTCAATCAAAATGGTATCCAGCCAAGAGTTCAGCTCCCCAAGCAAACTTTTAGCCTCAGCCGTCAAGGATTCCAAGGCACGCTTCTTCAGGAACCTGCCATGAGATGCTGGAGTAGGCTGTACCCCTTCTTTCACACCAGGACGCTTACCTCGAGCAGTTTGCCATGTTCCTCCTCATAGACTTCCTTTTGAGAACCCGTTCGGCATCTGCAACTGGTGAATCAGAGCACTCTCCCTGTCGCGAGCCTCTATTATGGCAGTCCACTTGGCAGCGACTTGTGCCTGCAAATGCTCAAGACGTTTCCTGGCCTCATCGACCTCCCTGTCAAGGATGTTAAGGTCATGTGTCAGCCTGATGATGGCTAGCTCTTCTAAGTTCCTCTTTCGGACTGCCTGCTTTCTGCTTTCTGTAGCCTCATCCAGGTCAGACTTAGCCTTATCAGCAGGGTCCAGGAACATCTCCTTGAAGAACTGGTCATCAGCCAAACTCACCGGTCTCAAACCACTTGTCACCCAGTGCAATGATCCTATCAACGATCGCCCTGGCACCTGTGACATCCGTACCAGCTTCTTCCGCATCACTTGAGAATCTCCTGCACATGCTGGATCATGCCAAATTCGGCTTCCAAGTGCCCAGAAAAGAGAGTCTCAATCCAAGAGCTCACAACTCGCACCACCACCTTCTTCGCAAAAAGAAGAGATGGCCCAGCTGAGGATTCGCCCAACTCCGTTGGTCGGCTCTACTCATGTCAATCATCTGTCTGAAAGAGTAACAAAAAGCACTCTTTCCAGCTGAGCTGCTCCTGCTCGGGAAGGAATCTCAGCGCGAGGAATCTCCTCAATATTGTCAGAGCTGGTCCCAGGAATCTCTACCTCTGGATCAACCTCTGGCATCTCTTGCTCTGGAAGCGACGGATCCTCCTCTGCCACTTCAAAACCTGCAAAGGAAACACAAAAAGGTATGAATTATGACCCTGTTTGAAAATCATTATCAGAGTTATAACTACAAATACCTTCTTCGACGACTGGCGGAACACTTTCTTCCTCCATGAACTCATCGAAGCATCATCAACATTTGCGTCCATCGATGGTTCAAAGTCATCAGAACCCTGTGGCAAGTCAGCTGCACAAAAAAAATGTGTTAGCAAGCCAATCACAAACAAAAAAAAAAAAAAGGAGCAAAAGAAGTCGTACCAATTGGAGATTCTGGATCTACTCCAGAGTCCCTCGGTTCTTCTTCAGTGCCTCAACAGGATCCATCACCACCTCATCGGTTGGGACCTCAGGCATCACCAAGTCTTCCTCTGCTAAAAAAAAAAAAAAGAAAAGCAGAAACAAGAAGCAAATCATAACATGGAAAAATCCCATGAAAAGAAATGGAAAGAGAAAAAGGAAGAATCATACCTTCACCGACGGTCTCTTCTTCTCGGCTTCTCTTCTCTGGAGGCTCGTCAGCATCCACTGGCACATCCTCATTGATAGTAAGAGGAACTTCCAAGTTAGGAGAGTCCTCATGCTGCCCCTTGCTGCGATGATGACTCCTCCTCCTCTTACTTCTGCGGGCTCGCTTCTTAGAGGAACCTGCCCCGCTGTCAGAGTCAGGTTTTCCCACTTGACTCCTCACTAGATGGTCTGCTCTTGCCAGTAGACTCCACGGAAGCTTGCCTCTGTGCCGCTTGCATCCAAGCGCCAAGTTCGGCTTCCTCCTGTTCTAGCTGCTCCAAAGCCTCGTCAGGTATTTCTCGAACAGCTTCAGAACCGATGACGCCCTGGTCACCGAGAAAGCCTATCTGTGCTTCTCTCCAGAAAGGAAGGCCCAAACTTCCTCTCGCCGGATGCCCATCCGACTTTCCAAGTCCCTTTCCAGATGCCAGCTTCACATCAAGCTCCTTCTGGAAAGTCCCCGATATGCCGAGAAGCTCTCCGCGAACCACTTCGCAAAGCCGGCAGTACGGGAAGTCAGCAACACAGGATAAGAAATCATGGCTGTAGTGTCTTCAGCACTATAGAAAGCCCATGCATTTCTCCCGTCCTGTAAGCCTCCAAAGCGCTTCACCATGCTTGAAGGCGCTCCAACAACGCCTTGAGAAAAGCCAAGCTGCAAAGCAAAGCGAGAGGGTACATACGGCTGGATGTCGACGAAAAGATGTCTGCGGTACACCATCGTGCCGACACGTATGCTAAAAAGCCACTCTCTCTCTGCATTTGTCAAGGAATAATGCCTTCCCGACCCCGCCCTGGTAGAGTCTCGGGAGGCACCAAAATCAAAAGCCTTCTTCCGCAAACTCGGAGAAAGCTTTACTGAAGATTGCCCCATCTCGACGTCCCTGAACCGTCGGATCCTCATACGGGCAAACAAAAGTGATTCGGACACGGCTTTGCCCTTAGCCAGTCGAATCATCAGAGGATCATCATCCTGTGCAGCACCCAGCCGATGGAAGCCAGGACAGTGGTATACATACCATGAATAAAAGATATGGGCTGAAAATACCCTATTCATGGGAAGCCCAAGCCGAACCAGAAAAGCAGCAGCCTGCAGTTCGGTACACAGGTAGGAGTAAAGAGCTGGCACCAAAGCAAGCTGCTCTCCAAACGCCATCTGACAAGCCGAGAAAATACAATGCGGCCTGATGTGCGTTCCATCTCCTCCAGCAAATACAGCCTCACCAAGCCAATAAGTGAGGTAAACAGCGAGATCTCTCCGCAGTGCAATGTCAGGACATATGGCGTTTGTACTTGCACAGAAATCTCTCAACTCTTCTTGCATGGCCAAGATCTTCTTTGGATCCTGAGCTCCAGCTTCCTGGGCCGCGCAATCAGAAGACTCCCTACTATCAAAAAAGTTGGGGAATGAAGAGCAAAAACTCTTCCAACTGCTGGATCTAACTTTCGAACCCCCCTTCTCCTTCAAAAAATCATAGAAGGCGACGAGCTGAAAGTATAAAGCCTGAACTCCTCAGACTGCCCCTCGAGGACGCTGTCAATCGGCATAAACTCCTCATAGAGCTTGCCGAGGATGGGCAATCCGGTAATAGCGCTCAGCTCCTTCAAAGAAAAACCAATCTCACCATTCGTCACAACGAAGGTATTGGTTTGTGGGAGGAATGACTCCAGCATAGCCATGAAGGCCTCGTCGGAAAAGATCACGGTCTCCCTAAAGGCGCAGACCGCATCAAAAATCCCGGCTTCCTTCAAAACAGCGCCACCAATCAGCAGGACGCGATCAGTCCACGACTTCCACTCGGAGTCAGCATTGAAACGACCTCGAAGTCGAAAAGGCTTGATCCAATTGCTGCCGTCACCGCTGAAAATATCAAGGCCCACCGGTCTCAAATCGACCGACGGATAATCAGAGCCCTGGTAGCCGCTGAATGGCATCAACGGGTCCATGTCAACAGGTGACCTCTCCGTATATCCAGGAGAACCGCCAACAAAAACCCCGGTCTTGATTACATTTGTCCTTCTCACCCAACTTGGAGGATCTTCCCTCTTAGGGCACGTGGGGCAAGGCTCAGAATCGAGACGGTGCGATCAAACATCGACCGGGTAGTAACAGTCTTCTTCTCACCATCTGCTGTGAAGGAAAACTGAAAACATCTCCTCTGGTATGTAATGTCATCAGGGACTGCATCACCAAAGAAGAAGGTAGGCTTGGGCAAAACGCTCTGATCTTCCATCACCCATGGACGACTGCTTACCATGATCTTATAGAATTCCTCTCCCTTGAGAGTGATCAGTCGCTGCCTCATCTCATCTCTGTTGAGGGAGTCGCACTCTTCCAGATTTCTCTCAACATACTGGACCTTCTCGAAAGCCTGCTGAACGGCCGGATTAGAAGATCTAGAAGATCGACGAGGTACGCTTGTAGCAGGCTCTTACCCTTGTTCGCTCTGGAGGAACCACCTGAAAGGATGGAAAAGAAAAAGATCAAACATCAAAATGACAGAATCTCGCTAAAAAAAAAAAATCTGGCGAAATTTTGACATGATGACGGGGCAATTCCGAAAGAAAAGGAACTATCCCGAAAGAAATAGAAAGCTTGAAGATGGGCTCAACATCGCTGCGAGCTCCGAAACTCCAAACTTTCGAAACCTAAAAGTCTCCGCAAAATCAGGAAGGGCTCAACATCACTGCGAGCTCCAAGTTCCCAAATTTGCGAAAACTTTCAGGTATGCTATCACATCATGCTACAAATTTAATTTACAAATTAAAGGCATGCATGAACATCTTGGTTTGCGAAAAAAAATGCATTATCATGATGAGCAAAAGAAAAAAAAAAGAAAAAGAAACTTTCTCTAAAAAAAAGAGAGGGGAAAGAAAAAAAAAAGAAATAAAAGAAACTCTCTCAAAAAAAAAGGGGAGGGAAAAAAAAAAAAAAAAGAGGAAAAAAATTTAGGGCTGGCCCACAGGCCGTGGCCCACAGGCCACGTGGCCGTACGGCTAGATCCGTACGGATCTGTCCGTACGGCCCACACAAAAAAAAAAACATGAAAAAAAAAGAAAGAAAAGAAAGAAAAAAAAAACACGTGTAAAAAAAAAAAAAAGGGGAAAACACGTGGAAAAGAAAAAAGAAAAAAAAAAGAAGAAAAGAAAACGAAAGAAACAAAAAAAGAAGAAAGCACTTTTTTTTTCCTACAATGGAGTTTTCTTGAAAAAGAAGAACTTACTTGAAGCCATTGATGGAGAAGAAGAAGAAAACTCTTGAAGATCTTGAAGAAGAAAAGCTATTGGTCTTGAAGCCCTCTTGAGATTATTACAAAAGAAAGTAATAAGAGCAAGAGATCCAACCTTCTCCTTGCTTTTATAGAGGAGAGCAAACCAAGGAAGGAAAGAAGAAAGAGGTAAGTGTTACTAATTAGTAACCTTACCAAAAGAAAGAAATTAGAAAGATTCTTTCCCAAAAGAAAGATATCTTGAGGGATTCTCTCCCAAAAAGAAATCAATGAGAGATTTTCTCCTAAAAGATATAATCTATGACGGATTCTTTCCAAAAGAAAGATATCTTGAGATATTCTATCCCAAAATAAAGGGATCATGAGAGATTCTCTCCAAGTAAAGATATTCTTAGATATTCTCTATCCAAATGAGATATTTTTGGATATTCTTTACAAAAATGACACCATATGAGATCTAAGCCATTTCAAAAGCTTAAGGTCCCATGGGTTAGCCCATATGAGCCAGGTTTGACCACCTAGGCACACAAAAAAAAAAAAAAAAAAAAAGAAGAAGAAGAAGAAATAAATTTTGGGCTTTTAGTCAAAGAGAAATCCCTCTTACCAAGAGCATACAAAAATGGTTCCATGCCTCTTTTGAGTTGATTGGACCATACAAAAGAAAATTCCAAGCCCCATGAGCTTCCAAAAATCAAACCATCCAGCCTCATCTACCAAATTGAACCAAATTCTTGAAATTGACATTCCATCAAACCAAATCCTGGTCCCCTAACTTGCCACATACAGCCTGTTAGGTCACAAGACCAAAACCAAAAACCAAAACCTGATCCCCTAACTTGCCACATATAGCCTGTTAGGTCACAAGATCAAAACCAAAATTGATCCCCCAACATTCCACATACAGCTTGTTGGGTCACACGATCAAAACCAAACCCGACCCCCTAACCTGCCACATATAGCCTGTTAGGTCACAAGGTCAAAACCCAAATCCACATCCCTGATGTCATCTTCAAAACTTTGCCTCGAGATGGTACGTGATCCCTTTCACTACCATAAAATTCCCCTGGAAGCTCAAAAGGCTACAAATACCAAAAAGAAAGATTGCTCAAAGACTCTTGGTCAAGTCACAGGCTCTCCTTCAAAAATCTCTTCGAGGCACATCGACTACAAAAGTTAAGCAACTCGCCGCTGTACCTCGAGGGGGCATTTGTTGACACAAAAAATGTCACTTTGCCTTTTCAAGATCCAAAGAGCTACATGAAGTCGCAACCAGCCATAAATAGGCAATGCTGCTTCCAAAAATCAAATCTTGTCAGAATCAAACAAAAACTGCAAGATTCTTCCAGACAGCCAAAAGAGGAGTACACAAGAAGTTTCGGGCCATTTCAAAATCATTTGGCCTAACTTCGCTTCTCCGACAGCCAAAAAGGAGCTCTCGGCGACAAAAGCTCTCCGGGACCATGGTTTCCAAGACAGAACCTATGGATCATCTTAAAATGACTCCAATAGGTTCCCTGTCAAATTTCAAGTCAATCGGACATCGGTTGACCACACATCAAACCGCGACATCTTCATCGCGACAAAAAGCAAGTCTGCAGGTGATAGGACCCCAAACGGCTTCGAAACTCAAACAAAAGCCTATGGTTGGTCTTATTTATTGCTCAGGAGGCTTCACACCAAATTTCAGGTCATTCCGACATCGTTTGACCCAGTTTCAGCTTCTGACGGAAAATCGGCAGCTCTTCGCGACAAAGTCTTCGGCTTTCTCAGGAAATTGGAAACTTTGCAAAAATAAAATGCAAGGATTCTCATCAGGTTTCCTACAAAGAAATCAGGCCAATAAATGGTGAAAATGTCAAGGAAAAGTACAGAAGAAAAAAGAATCGAAAAACAGCAAAAACGGACGCAAAACGGGACACGAAAGGGGGAAAACCCCCCCAGGGTCGCAGGCCCCTGCGACCCTGGGCCAGGGTCGCGGCGACCTTGGACCCCGGGGTCGCCGGGAAAGCCCCGGAAACCCGGTTTTCGCCGTTTTTTCGCGATTCGAAGGGCCCAGCCTCTGGTACTTTCCAAAATTCATGCTTTTGAGACACCAAGTCCTCTGACATCCGTCCAAAACACGGGTAAATCATCAAGAGTATCGAAGACAGTATTGATCGCCACCCGGTCAACCAAAAAAGTGTGCTTTCCACCCGACCGATCGAGAAATCGACAGGACAGATGGCACCGACCCGCTGCTGGCAACAAACACCTGAAATTACATGATCATCTGATGTCGATCTACATGAAGATCCATCGATGATCATCGACAGAAGAATCCCAAAAGACGTGGCACGGCCCGCGACTCTTCAGCTGCTCGGCGACCACTTAATGCGATTAATTGACTAGCTTTATTACAGTCATTAATCCATTTCTTTGGACGGCCCAATCAGAAGCAAGCATTCGGGAGTTACAAGTCAAGAGATTCATGGCATTTAACCCATGAAACTCCTCCCATCATGGCGATTAAAGGCGATTAAATGCCCTCAATCTCCTCCGGCCAATCAGAAGCCAAGAAAAAGGAGTTACAAAATAAACAATTTAATTTTGTAACTCCTCCCATTATGCGGCTTAATGACAATAAAAGCCCATAAACCCACCTAAAGGCTACCTAAAAGCCTATAAATAGGAGAGCTCTCCAAGAAGAAAAAACACAGAACGAACATCAGAAACATCAGAGAAAAAAGCACAAGCACACAGACAGAAATCCAGAGAAAGGAAAAAGAGAGAAAACTCTGCGGAAGTTCTACACCGGCCACCGCAACAAGGTGACAAAAGTCCCTTGGGGGGTACCCCCCCCCCCCCAAGGTCCTTGCCTTCTCCTCCTGCCTCCAATGGCTTAGATGTGGCTTTTCAGCCCGTCTACTCGGCTTTTTATTGGACATAGGACCTTCCTTTGGTCTTTGTCCTCTAAAAACCTGAGGTTATAGCCAAGCCAAGCGAATCAATAGCATCCTCTGTTCTCATCTGCATGGATGATGGCGAAGCCCACATATGGCTTGCGACCGTCAATCTAAACGAGTCCCCCACAATCTCCTGAGAAGTTAGATCCTCCTTTTCTTGCTTTTCATTGTAGTTTGTATTTTTTTAAAAGAGACAAAAATCACAATTCTTTTCTTTCATTATTGATAAGGATTGTAAATCGGCTATAAACGCCAAAAATCGGCTATAAACGCCAAAATCGGCTATAAATGCCAAAAAAATCGCCTTTCACGGCAAACCAAGAAAAATGTCTCTTTTCTTAAATATATGTGCAATGGAAAACTTGAAAGAAGTTGATTTCCTTTTTTACTTGCGAAGGTTGATCTCCGGATCACCACTTGCAATTCCAAGTAAAAATAGAAAATCTGGCACACCCATAAAAAAAAGAAATGTTGATGCACGCCCCTGCCCCCCGGTTACGAAAGGGTCGGAACCAAAACGGACTTCCACGTCCGCCGACCTCGGTAGAACCAAGCAGGAGCGCGGTCCATCATTGTACTAGAATTCACAATCACACACGATCAGTTGGCAGATTTTTTTTTTTTACAAAACCTCTGCCAGAAAATAGACTATGCATGATTAGAAGAGAAATCGAAATGATGTATGCCATGAATATTTATTGAATAATTTTCTCAATGTCTTACAAAAACTTGAGACTTCTAGCCTCATCATTCAAATGCTTTTGCTTTTCATAGATCATCATGCAATCCTTGTCTAAAGGATTAGGCAATCGAATTGAAGAGGTAAGCAAGGATCTTAAATCCTTATTCTGTTGCTTCAACTCTACTATTTTTCTATTAGACTCGAGAAGAAGCCATTGCAGTACATCGATCTCCTCAATAAACTTTTCTGTCTTGCGAGTTTTGGACCGCAACCGATCGGAAAATGAGACAATGGATGATGAGTATTGAGTTCCGAGACTCACAAGCTCATAAATGGCATCTTCATCCGATTTATTAGCCAAAACTCTTTCTTGTCGCCTTGGTATCATGGAACCTAAAATAGATGCAGAAAAATTTTGGGATTGAGGTAAACAATACCTCATCTCCTGATCAGAATAAGTACTAAAAGGAAATTGTTGAGCCATTGAAACTTTAAGGAATAAGAATGTAGATGACAAGAAGAAGTGTTGATACAAATTAGATAGAGCTAAGACTGTTCTTATAGAGATGAATTTCGAACAAGACAAACCCTCATCTCTTCAAATCTTGCTTTTCCAGATTGAAAATCTGCTGGATGCAGATTTTCAAAAGCTACTTAGCTAAGCCATTGAAATTAAATGCGGGATGTCCCTATTTTTCTAGTTTGTCAACAACATCCAGCGAATTTGTCAATAATCTTCTGTATCCAGTTGATAAATCTAGGCCTCTAGCCTTTGCAGGTTCTATCGGACATGGGTGGTTCCAGAGTACATCTCTTTGCGGGCTTGGATCTGGGTGGGCTTAGGCTTCATGATGTGCATGAATTTGGGTTTGCACTCACTTAGGACCCGTAAGAATTGTGGGGGATGACTTGAATGCCCTCGGCCCTGTCTAATCGAGGCCCATATATTATCTATGCTTGCATGAATTATCTACCTTCTGTTCTCTAATTTCTGTGATTAGCTTCCAAAGTTTCTCTCAATTTATACATCTCTTTGTCAATTTCTGACAAAAAGAAGAGAATGATGTTAAGGGGGAGTAGACATCTTTAAGATGATCAAATGAGAATTCATATTTGAGGATCATGGAGACACATATATGAATATGATGAATATTTATTTTTAATTTTTTTTAAAAACAAAATAATTTTTAATTGAGAATGCATTAACTTTTATAGGTACATCTTTATGTATTTCTCATTTTGCCACATCCATGAGTTTTTAGTTCTGGTATTTTTCTAAGATATGGATATTTTTATTCTTGATCATCACTTTATTGAGTCCTTACTCTTCAATCAGTTTGTATCATTTGAAGGACTTAGAGAATCCTTAAATGGATTCATGGAATTGATATGGACTTTCTTAGTTGTTTTATATAGTTCAATTCCATCTTAGCATGATTACATCTCTTTATAGTCAAATCTTTTGATATCATGCTTGCTAACCCCTCTATGCTTATAGGTGAATTTTTTTTATATCCTTGATATCATAATATGCTAAATATTGATATCTCTCACTTCTCCTTATATCTCTATAGTACTCCATATGCTTCATCGGGACATCTCTATGTCAATTTGTAACAAAAAGGGGGAGAATAAATGGATTGAATCCTGAAAATGGAGAGATTAAACAAAGGGGGAGAGTGTAGAACAAAGGGTGAAAACACACTCTATCTATAATATTTTGTGACTAACAATTAAGGGAGAGTAGTAATCCCACCATAGAATGTATATGTCAATGTCTTATACAGGTATATCTTTAAGAGACAAAGCACATTCTCAGGGGGAGTATTTAGAGTCATGAGTCTTTGAGTTGTAATTGTTGTATCTTTTGTAAAGATCATGTACTCTTGTAATCTTGGTCGTATTTGAGTCCATTTGTTGTATTTCAATCAAGAATAGGTGTTTTGCCACGAAATTGACAAACAGGGAGATTGTTAGTGCCACATTTTCATGTGCACTATGTTTATTGTCAATTCCGTGCCAAAGAGTTTCCGAAGACATGTCTCATAAGTACTTAAAGAAGATTCAATTCAAAAGGTCTGTCAAAGCTTTTTGGAAATGCCAGGTTTCGTCAAAGATCAACATCAAGATGTGCCAACCAAGATCAGGTAATTGGGACCGAAACCATACGCCTTAGTGACTCTAAAAACCCTAGGCTAACTTGTTATTTTGATTGGTTTTTAGAAGACTTTTTTTTTTAGCTTATTTAAAACTCAAAAATGACCCCAGATTTCGGCCAGCCAACTTCATGCGGTTAGAAGTTCACCCCCTAAGTCCACCTGTCCAAAGGCATCCAACATGATCATAACACCAGGTCACATTGAGGCTTAGTAAGCATGAGTATGTATAGAAACTTAACAATAAACAATGTTTTATAAATTAATAAAGAAATATGAAGATTTCAAAACCGGTGTGATTTTGATTTCTTTAATAGTTTTTCCTACAAAAGTTCCCTCTTATTCATACTCATGTAAGGCCTCACCAAAACATTGCAAACTTAACAATAAACAATGTTTTATAAATTAATAAAGAATTGTAAAATTGTCAAAACCGGTGTGCTTTTGATTTTTTTTAATATTCTTTTTACAAATGTTCCCTCTTATTCATGCTCATGTTAGGCCTCACCAAAGCATTGCTTTAGTCATGGTTTTTTTAACGTTGGAATAGTGCTCCTATCAGGTATACCCTACCTAGCCGTTTTATGACCGTTGGAACTATCCATTGGATTTTTTTTATAAATACATGAAGCCCATTTTCAACATCAAGGAGTCCAATTTTTGAAGAGCCTTTGTTCTAAATTCTTGTAAACATTTCTCAAGCTCTCAAAGCTTCTTCCAAACACACTTAGATTCTATCTTGAAAAATCCAAGGGCTTACTTAGCTCTAAGGAGTGTGCTTTGAGAAGCCAAATCTAGGGTATCCTAATCCATAAAGCTATCTCTCATTTCTGCCGTAGAAATCAAACCTCTACAAACTTGGTTGTGCATCTCAATAGAGTTTCATCATCAACACCAAGCTAGCTGCAAGAGGTAAAAAGCTTCGATCACTGTCAAAAGCTTCCTCGAACACTTTCGATCTTCATCAAAGACAAGTGTTCGCCCTCCATTTAAATTTATATCTTTGTGACAGTGGATTGAATCTGTGTGTGTCAACCACTCTAAAAATTGTGTGTGGGGATTAGATCTGTGTGATCGAACCTCAGTAACAAAATTGAGTTAGAATCAGTACTTGTATAGTTTGATTCTTTATAGTGGAACCAAGGGACTGTGTGACCCTTGAGAGTGGATGTAGGTCTGTGTGACTGAACCACTATAAATCTCTTGTGCCATTTTATCTCTTGTGCTTACTATCTTGTTTCAAATTAGAGTGTCTCTGATTATTTAAGCACACACACATTGAAATTATAATTCAAACAAGTTATTTTGTTATGTGTGATTATTATTCCAAGTTGAGATTAAAATTGGGCTAATAAGTTTAAAATTGGCATTAGAATTCCTTTTGTCCTATTCACCCCCCCTCTAGAACTTATTCATTGATCCTAGTTGCACTTTCACCCTATACTGCTGATTCTGAGGAGCTGGTGCTCAGTACATTTGTTGTTGTGGGGGCCGATAAATCTGCTGTGGTCCCTGCGAAGGTGTTGCTCTCCAAGTGTGCTGTGCAAGAGCACGAGAAACTACTACCTGAGATGCTGGCAACTGACTACCACCGTTAGGACAATCGTGAACTCGATGTCCGAACTGTCCACAATGAAAACACGCCCCAGTCTCCTTGTAGCATTGCTCAGTAGGATGACTCTTCCCACAACGTCCACACAGTTGTCTTTGTCCAACTGAGGGTTTACCTTGAAACTTTAGTTTCTTCAGGTTGCCTTGGCTAGAAGACTGCTTTGACTGATGTTGCTGAAATTCTGCTTGTCTCTCTGCTGATTTCTTCCTTAATGCACCTTCAGCCCAATATGCACTCTTTACCATCTCCTGGAATGTCGGGCGTTGATTGTCTCCAATTATCATGTAAATATCAGCTGATAACCCATCGAGAAAACTCATGATTTTCTCTTCTTCAGGAACAATTAGCGTAGGAGCATACTTAGCCAATCTGGTGAACTACTGCTCATACTACTACAACGACATGTCACCTTGCACCAAGTTCTGAAAATCTCTCTTCCACTGGTAATTGACATATTTGGGAATAAATTTATCCATGAACTCCTTGGTGAATGTTTCCCATGAATGTTCTTCAGCCACTGCATCTGCTTGCACTACCATCTTCACAGAATTCCACCAATGAAGAGCTGTCCCTCTAAACATGTAGGCTGCCAAGTTAACTCGCTGCTTTTGAGTACAGCGGAAAACTGCAAAGATCTGCTCCAATTGCTCTATAAAGTCATATGCTGCCATTTGATCTTCTGACCTGTGAAACTCAGGAGGAACCCTCTTCCTAAATTTTTCGTATAGGTCATTTGAATCAACTTCTCGAGGAGGCATGACCACTTGTACTGGCTGTGCTGCTCTGTCAGTCAAAGCTATGATATGAGCTTGGAAGGTTGCTCTGTCGTGATCTGCTTGTGCCCTCTCAGTAGCTCTATCTTCTCTTTCTTGTTGCTTCTCTGCAGCTCATTATGCCTCAGCTGCTTTTTGTTGTTCATTCTGAGTAGTCCGCGATTGCATAAAAGCTTGCAACAACTGATTGAAACGTTCATCTGAGTTGTTCGATCCATTCCTAGGTTCCTTGTCCTGAGATCTGTATTAAGTTGGGCCATGACCTACAATAAAATAAATATGGTTTAGCTCCTATGAAATAAGCTAACAGACAATTCTATAGACTTTACAGTTACCACTTTAAAGCCTGTCTAACGGAAATCGTAATCCTCACCATGTCCTATTGTTTCTGTCCATTTTTATTTACCGAAGATCGTGCTGGGCTCTGATACCAACTGTCACGTCCCCAAAATAAGAATTGGGGAAAAACGTGAAAAATTAAATCAAATTTAAATTTCTGTGTTTAATACAACACAAGCTTCCAAAAGTGGACCCACATAACATCACAAACCGTGGTGAGTCCAAATAAAATCCCATTAAATGCAACAGAAGCTTCATTCAATTGGTATTCAATGATCATTAATAAGATCCAACACGAAAACCAAATAAACATTAATAGTTAAATTTGTAGATGAATTAAACAATTACTAAAGAAAGTTTATCATTAAAGAAAGTTCATCTAGAGAATTGCTAAGATGATATTCTCTCTTATGCAGGCTCAGACGACTCCGAAACCGTCTCCGGCATCCCACTCGGGTTCGTCAGTCGGCTCAAACGTTTGATCCTCCTCCATTTCCTCGGTAAAGTAGGGCTCGGTACCCATACACCAAATGTAATAACGTAAATAGCAAGAACATGATCATAATTCGAAATTAAGATACAATATCAAGACGAGTAAAGACAAGTGAGATCATATGAAACAATGATAAACATAAAGACAAGAAAGAACGTATGACATAAATTCAAAAGACACCAAAAGGAGCAATATATAATTCATACAGAGACAAGTGTCCTCGTTTTGGGTGGTCAACCCTACATAATCGGGAGAGCCTGTCCATAACGTCGGTGGTCATAAACCGATCAAATTCAAGATAACCTGTTCACATTCAAAGCGGATTATAAGTGATCCGGACACATCGGTGATCAATCGTCCACATATGATCTGCAGCCGTTCATAAATGACCCACATAAAGGGAAACATATAAGGATAATAGACCTGATTAATAAAGCTCCGACACAAGAATCCTAAGTCAAAATGAAGGGATGGTCAATCCATAATCCATATCATAGTTAAATCACAAATATTATTTGCCAAGCCACCTCATAATACATAATACAAAATAGGGTATGCATCTAAAGGAATACATAACCTAAATCAACATATGCATCCAAATACAAAAGTTAAGACATAGTATAAATCAATCATAAGTTAGACGTATATTCATATACCCGTCAACACATAATAATAACGCTAGTAAGTTAAGGACGTTACATCTCTTAAAATTCATGGTGTAAAGATCCAATGAAGGATTTCCAACATAGATGTATTGACCCTTTCTCACTAGAGTTTATTAAAATCATAACAGGTAATTGAATCCTACATCCATAAGATACCGTATGCCCAAAGACGGTTCTTATGTTAAGTCCAGGTAGATAATTTAAGGTTATTAAATCCATATGAAGTCCCATACACGATATCATAAATCCCCAAAATAATCAGAGCCAAAACAATGGAAAATAAATACAAAATGCCTAAGTACACTGAACATTCGAACATACGAGACCAACGTTCGAACGTTCAGGGTCTTGGGTTTTTGGCTCAGATATGAGGAAAATCAAAAGTTCGAACGTTTATGAGGCACGTTCGAACGTGTGATGCCTCGGGTTTTTGGCTTAAGGGAGAGCAGACTTGAACGTTCGAACGCACGAAGGGGACGTTCGAATGTTCGACGTCTCTGCCGTTTAGCTCAGACGATTCTGAACTTACGCGTTCGAATGTTCCAATGCAACGTTCGAACGTTTCACGTTCAGAATGTCGTCCGAGTTCGTATAGTCACAGAAATTGGGGTTTTTCCCCTTTTTATCCATTTTCCTCCCTTTTCCAAAAGAGAGTACAGTCCATCCAAATCCACACGAATCACATCCATTAGAAAAGATATGGAATCTACATTTCCATTACCCAAACCACCAATTAACCCAAATATCCATTTTTAAATCCCTAATAAATCATTATCATTTAGAAAAGGGCAAATAAACAAAGCTATATGCATTAGATTTGAATCAAAGATCAAATAACGCATTCAATAACAAATTATAATAATGTACTTGCCTTAGACCCGAAGTTGAAGAAGAGTGCAATAGGTTTCCTAACCAGAACCCAAACTGAGATTACCGGGGCGCTCGATCACAATCCTAACTCCAATCTGACATAAAAGAAGGGATAGAAATGCTCAGATGAACAGATCTATGGTATTCCCACCCAAAACCTAACATTGGAAAGAATACGAAGATAACCTAAGAGTATAGATCTACTCCTAATGGTTTGAGGAGAGTGTTACATGTGATAAGAAAGTTGAACCAAGAATGATGATATCCTCTGATCTTGATTCTGATGGCTGGATCCTAAAGCTGGAATGACTTGGGAAGTTGAAAGAGGAAGAAGACGAATGAGGAAATGGGAGGAGTTGCAGAGATTAGTGGGGAGAGATAAGACGTGCTCTTGTTAAAAGAGGGATTATGTTAAGAGAATATTCTATGGGCTTAAGTCATTGGGTCAGGTCAAACTGCTGGTCAAGTCATCTACCCATTAACCCAACTCACCAATCTACGCATCTAATTTAACGTGTACCCCACTTAATCCTAACCACTTAAATAACTAAAATACATTCAATTAAAATAATAATAATATATAATTAAAATATAATAAAATATTAATAGTGGAACCGGGATCTTACACTCCGTCATATCCATAGATCTTTTATCAGCTGACTCAAAGAATTGGGAAGTGGGCACCATCAATGGAGTTCGAGTACTCTTAGCTTAGATAGTAATATGCATAATTGGGAGGCATATGGATTATGATCTTATTGGTATGCTAAACTTTAATGTTGATGAAGCACTTAAAAGCAAGCTAGGGCTAGCTAGGATTGGAGCGTTCTTCGCAACAATAAAAGGAGAGGGCTAACTTTCTACAAGCCTAATGGAATTATAGATTTCGATGGTGGTGATAATCATTTTAGAAGCCTAGAGAATTTACAGTCACTCTTTTCATGACTTTGATTTTGCAAAGTGATAATTTCTCACGATGATGAGCTTCCGAAGAAGTTACATTTTTACCACAAGGAGATCAAGATTTTGACTACTAAGCTGATAATGTTGTGGAGATGTTACCATTTCCTTTTTGAGTTGGTATAATGCTCTTATCCCTTCATCCCTTCATCTCAGTAAAAGTTGTTTTCCTCTTCTTTTGAGTTGTACTCTCCTCCTCTGTCAAATAAAAGTTATGGTTATCGACAAAATAAAAGAAGAAGAAGAAGAAACTAAAATGGATAAAGACCCTATTTGAGTCTTACTATGCCATTCATTTCATAATAATCCATCCATGAGATCGGATCGAAAAATCTCGCCAACAGTGCCTTGACTTTACTAAGGCCGGTCACCGATTTCTAGTAGAGCTGTTCCGAACAAGTATGAAAAAGTGAGTTCCAAGAAAGTAGCCTACCCCGCTAATTTTACTCCATCCCAAGTGATATATACCGCTAAATTGATCCAATGTACATATATGATCAAGTGTATATAATCAACCCGACATTGTATATCAGGCTAGCAAGAAATTTGAGCAAATGCTCTAACATCAAGATTGAAATGAGTGCACTTTGGATCAAGCAAATCTAGGCCCTACATAGGCACCTCAGGAATTGCACGTGGTCATTGCTATACTGATGTCCAACCCTCCTGTGAGAGTCCATTGAGATTACTTTCATGATTGATAAATGGTAGGAAGAGAAGGTTTTTATATAGATATTTTTGTGGCTAAAACTTGACTCTATCTTATGAGTAGGGGTGTAAAAGAAAACCGAAAAACTGTTTAACCGAACCGAAATAAACCGCGGTTAATAACCGTGTTTCACGGTTCGATTATGGTTACGATTAATGAAATCTAAAGACCGCACGGTTCGGTTCGGTTACAGTTTTCCGTAATAAACCGAACCGAAATAAACCGCGGTTAATAACCGTGTTTCACGGTTCGATTATGGTTACGATTAATGAAATCTAAAAACCGCACGGTTCGGTTCGGTTACGGTTTTCCGTAATAACTCACGGTTATTAACCGAATCGAACCGTAAAATACGATTCGGTTAAACGTACATGGTTAACCGTACCTTTATACAAATAAGAGATAAAAAGGGGTTAAATGAAATACTTCATAACTTATGTATAAGTAACAATACCGCAGTCCATTTGTTGGGTGAAGATTCACTATATGCCCAATCAAATGAAGACAACAACTTTTTTAATATTGGGCTTGGAGCATATAGACCAAGAAATGCATAGTCAGCTATAACCTAAGAGCAGGCTTCCTGCTCGGCATTCCAGCCTAACAGGAACCCTGTTCTGTGTTTGATACAAAGATGGTTGCTTGTAGATTTATGCTTATTTTTTCATTCTTTTTTTTTCCTTTTCCATTTTCAACTATTGTAAATGTAAAAGCTTTTCAAAGTGATTTTTCCACAGTTATTAACCGTAACTAAACCGTATAATACGGTTAACCGTGGTTCGGTTTTCCACTGTTTTTGTGGATACGGTTACGGTTACGATTTTAAAAGATAAAAAACCGTGGTTATTGATGAGTCAGGCCCAAGTGGCCTAGAATATGATGAGCCAGATCCAAATCCACCAGGGAAGCCCAGGTCCAGATCCACGGAGTGACCAAGTCAAGGCAGGCATCTACGTCGCTTTGGAAGCAGTCCCGCTTCTACCAATTCCTGCGGAGAATATCTCACCTGCCTCCACCTGGCCCGTCCCTCGAGGACAGCTCTGAGGCTCCAAAGAGAAGTCGTCCCCATCTGTTAGGGGAGGACTATAAATAGAGGAGCCCTCTTATCACTGAGGGGATGAAGATCTTACTCTCTCTCTCTCGCTTGTAATCCACCTTATCAATCAAAGATCACCATATTCAAAGTGGACGTAGGTCATACAGACCGAACCACTATAAATTCCCTCTCTCTCTCATTTATTTACTATATTTTCACCTAGCATTTATTACTTGACCGGTGGTGTCCGAAACCTATTTTGGCATCATCAGTTTGGCGCCGTCTGTGGGAACGTATTAAAGTTCTCATCCGTCTTCTCAAGTTATGGTGATCACGACGAGATCAACTAGGCGAGCAGAGGGCGAGGATGATCTCCACCGACTAATCCTCCCCCAAATGCTCCCACTCCTCAACAAATGTTGGAGACCATTCAACAGCCTACAACTCCTGCTCGCAGGGCAATGAGGAACACAGCTCGGAGGAGTACTGCCTGAAGTACCGCATCTAGGATATCCAACTGCTCCACGTCGGGAGCACCTCACCTAAGCGCCCAACCCTATGGCGCAGAAACCCCGGGCGCCCAGAAGAGATCCAAGCACCCGCCATCTGTCCTCTCTGCAGACAGGAAAGTGAGCCTACCAAGTTGCCCTACGCAGAGGGGGTCCGGGGGTGTCCCCCGGCGGGGGGGTCGAGCTGACCGGTCAGCTCGCGGGGGCCCAGGGGGCAGCGCCCCGAAAAAAAAAAAAAAAAAAAAAAAAAAAAAATACACGTCCGCCACGGGATCAGACTCCCCCGGGCGCCCAAGTCCCTCGGCGCCCAAAGCATCCCTCGGGCGCCCCGGACTCCCCCGGGCGCCCAAGTCCTTCTCTCCTCGCCCAAGGGGGGATCTCGCCCAACCTGGCCTCACTGCGTGGGCTGCTCGCCCAAGGGGGAATCACCGCGCCTCCCTCGCCGCTGCTGCTCGCCCGGGGGGCCCCTCGTCCTCGCCCGCGGGGCCTGCTCCTCCCTCGCCCGAGCCTCCCTCGCCCAGCGCTGCCAGTGCCGCCCGCGGGGCCAGCTCCTCCCTCGCCCGAGCCTCCCTCGCCCAGCGCTGCCAGCGCGTCGCCCGCGGGGCCAGCTCCTCCCTCTGCCGCGACGCCCAGGGGCTGGGCGCCTCCCTCTGCCGCGACGCCCGCGGGCTGGGCGCCCCTTGCAGCGCCCAGCGCCGCCGCTGCTGCCTCTGCCGCGACGCCCAGAGGCTGGGCGCCTCCCTCTGCCGCGACGCCCACGGCTGGGCGCCCAGCGCTGCCGCTGCTGCCTCTGCCGCGACGCCCAGGGGCTGGGCGCCTCCCTCTGCCGCGACGCCCAGGGGCTGGGCGCCTCCCTCTGCCGCGACGCCCGCGGGGTGGGCGCCCCTTGCAGCGCCCAGCGCCGCCGCTGCTGCCTCTGCCGCGACGCCCAGGGGCTGGGTGCCTCCCTCTGCTGCGACGCCCACGGGCTGGGCGCCCAGCGCCGCCGCTGCTGCCTCTGCCGCGACGCCCAGGGGCTGGGCGCCTCCCTCTGCCGCGACGCCCACGGGCTGGGCGCCTCCCTCTGCCGCGACGCCCGCGGGCTGGGCGCCCCTTGCAGCGCCCAGCGCCGCCGCTGCTGCCTCTGCCGCGACGCCCAGGGGCTGGGCGCCTCCCTCTGCCGCGACGCCCACGGGCTGGGCGCCTCCCTCTGCCGCGACGCCCGCGGGCTGGGCGCCCCTTGCCGCGCCCAGCGCCGCCGCTGCTGCCTCTGCCGCGACGCCCAGGGGCTGGGTGCCTCCCTCTGCCGCGACGCCCACGGGCTGGGCGCCCCTTGCGGCGCCCAGCGCCGCCGCTGCTGCCGACGTCCGTCGACGTCCGGCCAACCACTCTGGTCTTCGTTTGTTTTTTCTCTACTGCACCCATCATTACAGCTACTTGCACACTCTTCTCATTCTCTTGGGATGATTTTCTCTCTCTTGGATGTTCCATTTGGATGAATCATCTCGCGGATCTCCCTACGTGGTGACCTGCCTCTGTACTGTTCTCAAACAGGCAGCCTATACATCCGGCTTAGCGGCTCTCTCCCGGGTCGCCAAAAAAGCTTGGCCTCTGCACTGTTTTTAAACAGGCAGCCTATCTCCAGCTTAGCGGCTCTCTCGCGGGTCGCCAAAAAAGCTTGGCCTCTGCACTGTTTTTAAACAGGCAGCCTATCTCCAGCTTAGCGGCTCTCTCGCGGGTCGCCAAAAAGCTTGGCCTCTGCACTGTTTTTAAACAGGCAGCCTATCTCCAGCTTAGCGGCTCTCTCGCGGGTCGCCAAAAAAGCTTGGCCTCTGCACTGTTTTTAAACAGGCAGCCTATCTCCAGCTTAGCGGCTCTCTCGCGGGTCGCCAAAAAGCTTGGCCTCTGCACTGTTTTTAAACAGGCAGCCTATCTCCAGCTTAGCGGCTCTCTCGCGGGTCGCCAAAAAAGCTTGGCCTCTGCACTGTTTTTAAACAGGCAGCCTATCTCCAGCTTAGCGGCTCTCTCGCGGGTCGCCAAAAAAGCTTGGCCTCTGCACTGTTTTTAAACAGGCAGCCTATCTCCAGCTTAGCGGCTCTCTCGCTGGTCGCCAAAAAGCTTGGCCTCTGCACTGTTTTAAACAGGCAGCCTATCTCCAGCTTAGCGGCTCTCTCGCGGGTCGCCAAAAAGCTTGGCCTCTGCACTGTTCTTAAACAGGCAGTCTATATATCCAGCTTAGCGGCCCTCTCGCGGGTTGCAAAAAACGCTTCGTCTCTGCACTGCTCTCAAGCAGGCAAGAAGTCTGCCTCTCTTTCCAGATTGAATGTCAACAATCGGGCCTCAACCGCTCCTGGATACTAAAGATCCTCCTGGCATCCCAGCTCCCTGCTGGCGCCCAGCACCCTAGCACCTTGGCGCCCAGCTCCCTGGCACCTTTGCTCCTGGCGCCCAGACTGCCTGTCGACCGCCCAGGCCTCTTCCGGGCGCCCAGCCTCCTGCTGCCTGCTTCGTCTGTTGGCGCAACCACCTCCTCTCCGCCTGCACAGCAAACTGCAGATCGGCCGCTTGGTACCTCGTCCTCTGCTCCAACTTTGGGTCTGGGGCATTCTTTTTAGCAAGTTTTAGGCTCATCTCCTTCTTCTCAAAATGCCCCCCTTTCAAAGCTTCTTTGTGCGCAGGGCATTGGGGGCAAATGATGAGTCAGGCCCAAGTGGCCTAGAATATGATGAGCCAAATCCAAATTCACCAGGGAAGCCCAGGTCCAGATCCACGGAGTGACCAAGTCAAGGCAGGCATCTACGTCGCTTTGAAAGCAGTCCCGCTTCTACCAATTCCTGCGGAGAATATCTCACCTGCCTCCACCTGGCCCGTCCCTCGAGGACAGCTCTGAGGCTCCAAAGAGAAGTCGTCCCCATCTATTAGGGGAGGACTATAAATAGAGGAGCCCTCTTATCACTGAGGGGATGAAGATCTTACTCTCTCTCTCTCGCTTGTAATCCACCTTATCAATCAAAGATCACCATATTCAAAGTGGACGTAGGTCATACAGACCGAACCACTATAAATTCCCTCTCTCTCTCATTTATTTACTATATTTTCACCTAGCATTTATTACTTGACCGGTGGTGTCCGAAACCTATTTTTGGCATCATCAGTTATGATTCGGTTAACGGTTTTACCAAAATGGGCGGTTAACCAAACCATTACACCCCTATTTATGAGTAAGAGATGATAAACACGTGAACTAAGAACAAAGTCACTTTCCACCGGAAAAAAAAAATAACAAAGACACTTAATTTTAACATCTTCTTCTATCAGACGAAACCAGTAGAGAGAAATCAATATCATTCAAGAACTGATCGAGATTGCAAGCTTCGTTTACAGCCTAGTACACCAGAAAAAGAAATCAATGCAATGATAGAAAGTACAATCTGCTACTTACAAGCCCAGTACCATTTAGAAACAATCCAAAAATAAAAAATAAAAATAGCATACATCTCTGTCTCTCTCTCAATTCCAGTGTCTGTCATTGGACTTCAAATCCCTTGTCTTCCCCTTCAATCTTTAATAAATACTCTGCAATGTATATTAATCCTCATATTACTAGAAATCTTTTAACAGCCATTAATGAAATCAATCTCATGCCACATGGTAATGAATTATATAAAATCAAGAGAACTAGAATGAGAAAAACACTACCCATCAAAGCAATCAAAACTGCAAAACACAAGTATGAAAGAAAAGCAGAGGAATGAACAAAACCTATACATAGGTCTCACCTTCCACAAAACAAACCACACAAGTCACATAAAAAATGAAGGAATTGATATTTCCATCCAGTTAATAGATTCTGAAAAAATGACCTGGTTAAGAGAAAAAGAGACAGGCAACTGACAATGGCGCTTCTAAGAATCAATCTATATCCATGGTGATATCACATGTGAGTGCTCAAGAGATCATGAGTCATAATTTTGTGCATGATCATTCTTGTAACAGCAAAATCAAATAAAAAACAAAAATAAACCCAAATGAAAAAAATAATTACAAACATCAGAACCAGTTTCTTTTCTTAAATGCAACAATAAATGAAAGGAAACCCCTGAAATTGATCCATAAATGGAGTGGATTTCAGTGAACTGAAGACCCCATTTATATGGACCTTAAAATTTGGAAACCACCAAATTAACGGAAATTAAACTAACACTAAGTGCATTACAGTAACTGAAAATTCAGGTAAATTCACCTACAATTCAATTGAAAGCAAACAGAAACTCATGAAAAAAAAAAAAAAAAAACCCAACTCAATTAATACCAAACGGTTTCTATTATATAAACCAAAATCCTTAAAGAAAATCTAGAAAACTAGGATCTTGAATGATTCAGAAGAGTGGAAAACTCCAAGAAATCAAATAAAAAAAGTAAGAAATCATACTCTAATTGACTGAAAAAAAAAAAAAAAGGGAAGATAAAGGATCTAGATTGATTTAGAAACCAAAAACAGAACCTAAGAAACCAGACAAAGATTGAAACAAGCCAAGCATTAATGAATTGAAGAAGAATATAACAAACTCATAAAATGAGATACTGATCTCCCAGAAAAGAACAACAAAAAACATCCTTCAACGGATTGGGAAAAAAACCAACAAACCCAAAAAAAATGAGATTCTGATCTCCTAGTGAATTAGGGGGGGGGGGGGGGGGGGGGGGGGGGGGGGGGGGGGAATCCATAAAAATGAGATCTTGATCCTAGAAAAAAAAAAGCCCACAAAATCTAAATGATTAAAAAGCAGTAACAACAAAACCACAAAACTGAGATCTTAATCTCTTAGAAAAAAGAAAAAAAAACCACAAACCTGATCCCAGACCTGGTCTGCAATCTGGGGGGCAATCAAACAGAGAGAGCGAGAGCTCCTTGTGAGCAACTACAATGTCGAAGAGAATGAGACCTGATGTGGGGTCGTCGACGATTATGTCCTTGACCGGTAACCATAAAAAGAGCTCCTCCTGGGAGAGCCCAGAGACGTTTTTGAGAGCCCCATAGCTGAGATTGGCCCTCACAACAGTCTCATAGAATACCCTGTTGTCGAACTTGGTCAGACATGGGCGTTCGAGGTACACTTCAAGTACCCCAGATTCGGAGAGGGAGAAGGACTTCACGTCCTTGGGGAAGAGCCCTGCAGGGAGTCCATTTCTTAAAAGAACCTCATGGATTGAATTGGAGAAAGAAAGAGGGAGGAGAGATTGAGAGAGAAGACATAGCTGTAGCAAGGCTGGAAGAAAGATGGAGTTTTTCATCTATACTTTTATCGAGAGCGGGGTTTAGGGAAGGTTTTGTCGTGGAATTGGTGAAACGAGAGAGAGAGAGAGGATGATGGTTGATGGATGCTCTTTTGTTCTTGTGTGGAAAGTGGAAGTGTTTTAATAGTAAAGATAATGTCACACAGTATCCGTTAGATTTCATAAAATCCCTTTGATAATTGGACAGTCATGGTTCTGTGGCAAGGTTTAAACTGAGTCCAATCCCTGTTTTGTAGAAAGAGGAAGATAATTGTTTCATCCAATTCTAAATCCCCAACTATTTTAATTTTAAAGGGCCAGATCTCCTAAGTTCAAGCTTAGGATAAGGTAAATTTAAGTGTGTGGTGGGGTCCACTTGGGGACCCACATGAGGATGGGGGTGGAGGGATTTCAAGGACTCCCTAGGATCTTCCTCCCTGAAAAAATCAGCTCCAATCGTAATTTCTATCATCTTCATATAAGTCCAAGAGTTTAATGGTCAACAATCCATTCAGATTGATATATAATCAATCCAACGGTCCAGTAAATTCGGATCTTACCGAAAGTTGGTGGACATGTGCAATTTAAGGGGGTCATGTGTTTGGTCCATTTGGATGGACCAAAGGTGGGTCCCACAAGCACGAGCTTACGAAATTTTCTCTCTAAGCTTAAGCTTACGAGAGCCTTGGCCCTATTTTAAATATATTCTTTTAACTTTCTCATTCTAAAAAACAATTGAGCGTTGGAGTTTTAGGATTGAAAAAAAAAATTAAGGAATAGATTTTAAACAGTTGGTGAATTAGGATTAAATGAAACATGAACTCTATATAGGAACAAACATGTACAGTATAATATTTAATGCAAATGTTATCAACTATTTGCCCATTGTTGGATGTTGGGCTATGTTTAGCATAGATACATTTTGATATTATTAATTTATGAGAGGAAAATTCAATTTCTTTTTAACTTGTTTACGTGAAATTGAATTTGTTCGAATCTAAGAATGCATTCCTAAAAGTGATTAATATTGAAGAAACAAAGACGATCCATATATGTTTATCCAATAATCTCTCACTTAGTGGAAAAATGAATACTCATTGATCGTCCTAATAAATTAGATCTAAGGAATGGCGGGTCTTATGCCACCACCTTATATTCTTGAGTTTTTTACCAGAATAGCACTGTCAAGTAAACTAATTCTCATAATAACACTCATTTGAAAATAATACCCAGAATAGCATCCCGAGCCTATGTGGCATATCCAATCCTAATACATGTACATTTTAAGCTCTGCATTTCTGACTTATGATAAGATCAAGACTCCAAGTACTTGTTATTTCATTATTTTTTTCTTACTTTTTGGCAGCAAGACACAGGATGAGATGATAAGAAGCGAACTACAGAAGATCAAGGAAGGAGAAATTTTTCTGTCGGTCGTATTCCAAAACCATGGGTGCAACTTGGATGATCTCCCTCGCATGTTCAGGTCGTTCAATTCAATCAACAGAGAAAACCCCATCAGTCTTCCAGTGGCTGAGATTCATATTTCTCTCTCCCTGCTCTCAGCGTGCTCTCTTTTCCTCCATTGATCTTATCTTTCTGCTCATCCTCCTCGGCTTCGCAATCCAAAAGCTCTGTTCAAAATTTCAAACACCCCACCATTCAAATGCCAATGGAAAACAACCCATCAGGATCAATTCAATCCACGTCAAAACCAATCTCGCTTTCAAGCTTTCTCTAATCCTAACGTCTCTTTTAGCAACTTCCTACACAATCCTCTGCATTCTAGCTTTCACCAGAAGAACCCAATCACCATGGAAGCTAACAGAAGCTCTGTTTCTGCTAATCCAAGCAATAACCCAGATAGCAGTCGCTGCAATCATAGCCCATGAGAAGCGATTCAAAGCAATTACTCATCCCATGACACTTCATATCTACTGGATTGCAAGCTTCTTCATATGCACTCTCTTCTCTATATCTGCAATCCTCCGATTGACTTTTTTCCACATGAAAGAAATCGAGACTGTTGACTTGAAAATCGACGATATTTTGTCAATATCTACACTACCCATCTCTGCAATTCTCTTCTTCTTCGCGATCAAAGGCTCTACAGGCATTGCACTAACGGAATCGATACGGAGGAAGAATCCGAAACGTTGCTAAAAAACCGTTACTGGGCAAGTCGAATGTAACAGCATATGCACTGCTTCTGTGTTTTCTCGTGCTGTTTGGTATTGGATGAATCCATTGTTGAGCAATACAACATCATGAAGAACCGTGATCTAAGAATGAAGGTGACGAATGAGATGCTGAATTACATGAGGGTGATAAAGTTCTAGGCATGGGAGGAGCATTTCAGGAAGAGGATTGAGGACTTCAGGACGTTGGAGTATGGGTGGCTGTGGAAGTTTATGTTCTCGATCTCCGGCAACATGGTGGTGTTGTGGAGCACCCCGTTGGTGATATCGGCGGTGACGTTCGGAACGTGCATATTGGCTGGGGTGGAGCTGGACGCTTAAAATGTACATGTATTAGGATTGGATATGCCACATAGGCTCGGGATGCTATTTTGGGTATTGTTTTCAAATGAGTGCTATTATGGGAATTAGTTTACTTGAGGGTGCTATTATGGGAAAAAACTCTATATTCTTCTACCTCCTCATAAATAACTATTCATTGAAACTCAGTGTATGACAAATTTTTAGGAATTCAAATTCATGAAAACGAACAGCCCTGGATATTTTAGATTTGTTACAGGATAACTCGTGGTATACAGTTCCAACGCCTGTGAATAGTAATCCTGGTGTTGGGAGTTGTGATTGTTTCTCCATAATAAAGCAACAAATATAAAATGTTTCTCTAATTTTTATCAAAGATGCAACTATACTTAATGATTTCATGTTAGAAAACACATTTAGTTGCATTAATGATTTTCATGTTTAAAAAACACTTTTTCTTTATATAAACTCAATCTGACGGAAAAACTGGCATTAGCAATGCCCGTAGTAGTCAACCCCAAAACCAAACCTCCACCCCTCTCCTTTTTTAAACAATGAAGAATAAAATGTTTTGTCCCATCCTTAAATTACTCGAGTGCTTAGAAAGTCCAGTAATGAGCTAAAGGTCCTGGCTTTGAACTGTTTGGGGCCTTACCCAATACACAGTGCTAGTCATGAGTGGTGTTTTGTATCTGGGGTTTAACCCATGATCAACTGCAAGGGAGGATGGCAGCTTCCTCGTCATTCAAAAAATGTTTTACCAACAAAAAAAATCAAATAAAATGATGAAAAACAATAATGCACGAGTATTCTTAATCTTAGCCAAACAAATGTCAATAATCTAAGGGGTCGTTTGTCTTTTACGCGTGGGATATGTAAATACAATTTACACATGTAAAAGATGAATATTCAAATTTTAAGTATGTAACGTTTACACATGTGTTTCCTTTTACAACGTTTATCTAATAACACTATTTTCGCATTATTTATACATGTGATTCATTTTTCTATGTTTGTTTCAATGATATGTGTATATGTAATGATTTTGTAAATGATACTTATTAATCATTAAATTGTATTCTACTATAATGATATGAAAAGAAGATAAAAAATGTCTGATTTATATCAAAGTACGTCTTCATTTGCATTTTAGATCCTTAAAAAGGAACATGTTTTTCAACATGAAATATACTTTTCAAAATTAGATATTTCTATCAATGATCACCTTTAAAAAAATGCATTCCAACATGTTTGGTTAAGGAAATAAGAGTTTATAGTCGGATGGTTTAGAAAAATAGGATTATTATTAATTTCTTATTAATTAATATTTAGTTTAATATTATCTTAATTCATTATTTGATTTGCATAAAACTTAACCCATGCATCTCACCGGTTTTATGCTAATATTAATCAATTATAGAAAGTTCTTAAAATGAGTATTTTATTGCTAAGTCGAATTATATGAAAAGTATCACAAATTTGTTATGGTTAGATAAAATTGCTTTTATACATTATTTTTGAATGACACAATAATGCTATATAAAATACATTTTTTCTTTTCTCTTACATTTATTTATACATATTTAAGTATTTTTAAAGTAATAAAATCATAGATAATTTTAGAAAAGTTATTGAGATATTGGAAGAAAATCTTATAGAAGAAGAGAAGATAGAGAATCAAATTCTGAAAGAATAAGCCTACAAAGTAAATAGATTTTTCAAAGTTTTTATTTATTTATTAATTTATTTATTTTTTGTATAGCAAGGCAAGAGATATAAATAGAGAGGTTACCTCATAAAAGGAGATAAAATGCACTAAGGGTTTTAATTAATAGGTTTCATTGGTCTTGATGCATCTTTTATTCTTATTTTGTAAATGCGTTGGAGGGGGGTTTCGAACCCAGAACCTCTTTGATGGAAATGCCTCTTTTATTATTATTTTTCTAAGTGCGTTAGAGGGGGTTTCGAACCCAGAACCTCTTTGATGGAAACTGCCCCAAAACCAAACCGTCTGCCTCCAACTGATATTCTTTCAAGTGACATGTGCTTTGGTATTCTTTTTTCCCACCTGAACGGGTGTTCAAATCTTGGTGTGAAAATGGGCTCATTTTCACACCATTTACACATAAGATGTGTAAATACTTGTAGACAAACATTATTGATGCGTAAATAGTACACATATTCACCATTTACATATGTAAATGGGTATAGACAAACGACTCCTTAGTGTTGATTATGTGCCTTCCATTAGGAGAGCATGTACGAGTAAAGAATGAATGAAATAATATTGATATATCTACAAAACTGATTATTTTCTTGAGATAGGATTGCTTCTATTTTTTTCTACATTGAGGGTTTTTACCCTATCAATAATAAACCTTACTTACAATTAAAAAATTGATTAATTTTTTTATAGAATAATAAAGAAAAACATACAAGAGAAAAGTTATAAAATCTAAATTATTAAAAGGAAAAAAGTTCTCTTTTTACTAGCTTATATAAAATTAAAAGAAAAAAACTTTTCTTTCTACTAGCTTATAAATGCGTCCTCACTGTAGATATGTTACTGCTAGAGTTACTTTAGTGGGAGCTGCTCTGGTGAGAGAGACTCTCACCAGATCTATGAGAGAGCTTAATCTCAGTCGTTCGTTTTCATTTCGGATCCAACGGTGAGTGATAAAAGTCAAAAAGCAAGGCTGCAGGAGAGAGAAAAACGCATGCGCTGCAGGAGAGAGAATGGAGACACGTCACGTCACAGAACTTCTGTCCAAATTTGGGCGAAACCCTATCCACCCTATCCATTCTCTTCTCAGCCACTGCACCCCTCCATTCTCTTCTGCCGCTCGACCACGCTGCGTAGAACGACCAAAACTGCCGGCGCGAAAGAGAAGATTGACGTTGCGACAATCCATTCTCTTCTCTTCGAAGCCCAACGACGCTGCACCACTCCATTCTCTTCTCTAAGATTCACCGGACGACGCTTCGAAACCGCCTAACGAAGCTGCGAAGCCCGATCAAAACTGCCGGAGCAAGAGCAGTTCACTGTGAAGCCCGAAATAGAAGCCCGACGACACCGTGACGATCCATTCTTTTCTCTGCAAAGCCCGACGACGTTGTGACGATCAGTCCATTCCAACGCCGACGATGGATTCTGGGACTCAAGATTGTCAGGTAAGTTTTCTTCCTTTACAACTCAAGATTGATGTGGGTTTTGGACAGTTTTTTTTTTATTGCTTCTTCATTACTGTATGTTGCTTTTCTGTTTGTGTGGGATTTCGGTCATTACTCATTAATGTACTGTTTGTGTGGGCTTTTTTTTTTTTTTTTTTTTGTTTCTTCCTTTACTACTTTCATTACTGTACTGTTTGAGGGTTATTACTGCTTATGGTGTGTGGATGGTTTAGTTATTTCGCTTGTTTTATTATTGCTTGACTTTGTTCTTAATTGATAACATCATTTAGAAGGAATCAACTAACATCACTGAGACGGAGCCTTTGCCTCTATCGGTTCAAATGCCTACGGTGTATTTCTCATAACATATGCCCATCATGCATTCCTCACATCAGTCGCAAAATCCAATGCCACAGCAAATGCCCATCATCGCTGTCACAAATTCCTTGGCCCAGTCAGTTCAAATGCCTCTGATGTATTTCTCACAGCAAATGCCAATCATGCATTCGTCACAATACCTACAACATCCAACGACACAACAAATGCCCTTCATTGCTGTCACGGATTCCTCGTCCCATTCAGTTCATATGCCTGTCCACTCATCGCAACATGTGCAACATTCATCCACTAGTGCAAGTCAAGTAAGTCCTGTTTCTTACATATTTTCAGTTAATAACATGTGCTTCATATATTCTCATTTGATGTTTTTTTTTTCGGTGTGCATTTGGAACATTCTTTAGAAAGAATCAGGCGCATCTTCAACAATTAGATCATTTGTTCCAGATGTAGAAGAGGAAAAAATGCCAAGAGTAGGGATGTTGGTGGATAGTATTGAGGAGGCTTACAACCTCTATAATACTTATGCTAGATCAGCTGGGTTTAGTGTTAGAAAAAGCTCTGATGCAAGACGTAAAAATGAAGTGGTTTGGAAGAAGTTTGTGTGTTCCAAAGAAGGCCAAAAAGTAGAGAAGATGTGCTATGCAAATGTTGTACAGAGGCGTGTTGCAGATATTCGAGAGAATTGTGGGGCTGAGTTACAAGTGAGGAGAAATGCATCCGGGCAATGGTTTGTAAGCAAATTTGTTGTGGAACATTGTCATAATTTAAGTTCTCCTCGAAAGACTCATATGTTACGATCACATTGTGATGTGAGTGCACCGAAGAAGAACTTGATAGATTCATTTAGTGCCGTAAATATACGAACCTGTAGTCAAATGGATATATTTGAAGTTCAAGCGGGTGGTCATCCTGACTTAGTTGGTTTCACAGAAAAAGATGTCCGAAATTATGGTAGGAGACAAAAAGATAAATAACATGGGCAAAGATGGTCAAAGGTTATATGAACATTTCAAGCAGCTAAAAGAAACAAGTCGATCACTGCATTTTTCAATAGAATCAGATTCAGAGGGTCATGTGAAACATGTGTTTTGGACCGAGCAACTATTTCGAGCATCATATAGGGAGTTTGGGGACATCGTTGGATTTGACACGACGTATCAAACGAATAAATTTGAACTGGTTTTTGGTGTATTCACAGGAGTGAATCACCATGGGCAAACAACAATATTTGGTTGTGGACTTCTTTCAGATGAAACATTTGAAACTTTTGTGTGGTTATTTAAGACTTGGCTCGAAGCAATGCCCAGAGACCCACCAAAAGCGATCTTAACCGATCAGGACCCCGCGATGAAAAAAGTAATTAAGTTTGCACTTCCCACCACATGCCATCGGTTTTGTGTTTGGCACATAATGCAGAAGCTAAATGTTAAGCTAGGTGGAGTTGCAATTCATTGTGGAGAACTGGTTTGGAGAATAAAAGATATTGTATATAACTCTGAAACAAAGGAACAATTTGTTTCTAAGTGGGAGAAGACATTGGTAGAATACAAAGTGCTTGACAATAAATGGTTGAATGAAATGTTTGAAAATTGTGAGTTGTGGGTACCAATATTTATGCGAGGTATGTTCTTTGCAGGGATGATCTCGACTCAAAGAAACGAAAGTATAAATGCCTTCATCAAGCAATTAGGGACAGAAAAGGAGGGTTTGTGTGATTTTGTTTTGCGATTGGAAGGAGCCATTGCCCGGCTAGGAAGAAACGAGCTAAAAGCTGATCATGACACCTTAAATGGGAAGCCAATTTTGAATACTGAATGGCCAATGGAGAAACAAATGGCGGAGATATATAAAAGAAAATTTTTTTACAAATTTCAGGAACAATTCATGTCAATGGAAACTTGCATTGTACAACTTCAAAAGGACGAACTAAATGAAAGAATTTATGATGTTTCAGAATTTAAACGTGAAAAGGAGATTGTAAGAAGGGTCATTTTTATAAAAGATATGAAGCATGTAAATTGTTCCTGTCAAATGTTTGAGTTTGAAGGAATTCCATGTAATCATATTCTCTGCATCCTTAAACAAGAGAGGATATTTATATTGCCGGACCAATATATTTTGAGAAGATGGACTATTCAAGCGAGAAAAGGGTCCGATGTATACATGAGCCTCTTCAAGCGGACAATATCATTTGATAACTCATTGATTGCACGACATGGGGATTTATTATATTATGCGACAATGGCCATTGATGAATCATCTATGTCTGTGAAGGCATACGAAAATGCTAAACAAGCCTTATTGGACCTTATACGAACATCTCATGCAATCAATGAAACCGCGGGGACTGGAGATAAGAAAAGGGGGAACTCTTGTGATAAAGAAGTGGATAAATCAGTCGATGCGAAGCAGTATCTCGAGCCAAAGCATATTACCACAAAAGGACGTGCAAAGAGACTTAAATCATCCAAAGAAAAAGCACTTAAAAAGGCCCGATTATGTCGAGGTTGCAACAGGCGCGGTGTTTCACATGACAGGCGCAACTGTCCTGCGCTATTATATAGGTAATCTATTACATGGAATTTACTATTCTAATGATTATACTAAACTATCAGCTCCTATTTATTATTTTTGAATTGCATTTTTACATTTTAGGGCCACTGTTCAAGAGTCTGCAATTTCTCAAGGTATAGCAGGAGATGATTCATGCTCCTTTGATCAGGACGACGCTTCTATCAATACAAGTTCCAATGATGAATCTGATGCTATGTTTTAGGTAAACATTTAAGTTTGATTCTTTACATATCATTTTAATGGAAATGCTTTGCATTTGAGCTCTTATTATATTTTTCTTTACTTTCTCCACTACTCTTTTATCTTTGCAGCATATGAGGCTATTGATACAATGCATCTGGTGTGAAGGAGCTTACTAGTTAATGACTGAAGGACACGACATCAAGCACAGACCCATTTCTTTTTTGTTTTGTTTCTAGTGTAATGGTTGTCTCCACTGTATTGGATAAGACTATATTTGTCTTTGTTTGTTTTGTTGTAGTGTGGGTAAGGCTATGTGAAGTGCATTCGTTCCAGTAGTGGATGATGTTGGACATGATACTTTATATGAAATATTTGTTTTGTTCTAGTGTGGGCAAGGCTATGTGAAGTGCATTCGTTCAAGTAGTGGATGATGTTGGACATGATACTTTATATGAAATATTGGGACACCATGTAGAGCCCATTTTTTTACTTGATATTACTATCATCTTCACAATTTATGTTGGGGTAAAGATGGCTTCACTTGCAAGGTAAATATTGAAGCTATCAGAGTGATGTCTCAGGCCAGTTGCAGTACACAGAGTACTCTCATCATCAATGGTCTAGTTAGTGAGAAGTAGGCCACATAATTTAAATCCGTTCACCTGTATCACTTGTGTTTGTGCTTCCAGTCAAAAACATATCATACAACAATCAGGTTCTAGAGTGCTCAAAATCATATATACGGCAGAATATGCTAAATGTCAACCTTACTTTGACAGCTTAAAATTGAAAGAGATGCCAGTAGAAACAAGGGATGGAATGAGGGAAAGGTCAACTTTGCTCCAACATATAAGTACTCCAACAATTCAGATTCTTATGTAGGAGAGACTATAGCATCAATGAAGAAAAGGAGGACTCCAGCATGGTATCTGGACACTCCATTTTACTATCCCAAGCACCTAATACCCAACTGTTACTGACATTAGTTCTTATAGTGTATCTATTGGGATTTCAGGTGTGATCGAATACTGTAGTATGGAGACGGTATCACTCAATTTTCTTACTTTCGCGGCGAGTGAATGTTAACATTTTAAAGATCCCAAATAAGTTCCAGGGACCTGTAGTTTATTGGGGACTATATGCATTCTGGAAAAAAGCTTCTCGAATGAATTGGAAAACACATATTCATTCACCGATTTAAACAACATATGACTCTCATCTACACCCATTTAAACATAGATTCATTCAAAAATTCATTTACACCCGGAATGATATAAAAACTAAAATACAACACATGATCATCAATAAACGACATATAGCCACGAAAATGTGATGTATTTTGCATAAATACATATTCCTTAAATTTTTACTCTCAATATGTGCACGCATGAGTCGGTTTTGTGCCTCTAAGGCTTCTTTAATTCCTTCAACAGATGATGTCAAGTTTCCATTGACTCTTTCAAGCCTTGAGTTAGGTGGATGCTCCCTTGAGACTTGATCTTTCCAGAAAAATGCATCGCATCCATTGTCATCCTACAATCAAGCGAATTCCTTTTTTAGCAAAATGACATATATTTGAATCACAAATTGAACATTTCAGTAATTACCATAAATAAGAATTTTTATAGCTCACTTACATTCCAATATGGACATCTCCAAAACTTCCGATTCGGATTGGTCTCCGTATGACTTGTAAATAATCTCATGTCTCCACTCCCACATGGGCATTTTGGAACCCAATTAGTGTTCCTGGAATTGGATGATGACATCTGGTCCAACCACTTTTAACCTATAAATCAATCAAATTTATTTTCTGAGAAAAATAGTATCAACTCCATACATGCCGCTTGTAAATGAGCGACTGCCACATCCTTTAGCCTGAAAAAAAAAACTGTGGGTATTAAGATTTATCCCAATTACTGTTTACATTGTTTAAATCATGTCTCAACCATTACTGAGTTGCCACATTCAGCCATGTTTGAAAATCAGCTTTCACATAGGCATATTATCAAACACCCTTTCTGCATACAACAATAATTTACTTTCTGCATACACCCATAAAAAAAGAAAAGAAAAAAAAAAGCCATAGAAATAGTGAGAAGAGGATTGCAGACCCGAGGAAGAAAAAAAGAGGGCTTTTTCGCCGGAGCACTGCTGGGGCGAGAGCAGAACTGCTTGGCGGTGTGAGGCAGTTTCACCGTTTTCACGTTTCTGACGCTATGCCGGAGTGAGAGCAGCGGTGCCTGCCCGAGAAGATCGCTGCTCCGTCCTGCAGCCAGAACCTCTTCTCCGTTTTAGTGCCTTTGACGCACTGCCGGAGCGAGAGCAGCAGGGAGTGCCTGAGAAGATCGGTGCTGCGTCCTGCAGCCAGACCCTCTTCTTCGTTTTAACGCCTTTGACGCACTGCCGGACCAAGATGCTCTGCGAAAACGGAGTGGAGCAGTGCCAGCCAGAGAAAATCGCTGCGACGGCCTGCAGCTAGACCCTCTTCTCTTCGCGCCTTTGACGCACTGCTGGACCGAGAGCACTGGTGCCTATCGGAGTTGAACGTCGCTTCGTCCTGCATCCAGAGCAAAGAAAAAAATAATAGAAGCGTTTGGGAGACCGGAAGAGAGGAAAGTCACTTTGAGAGATGAGTTTGGAATTGAGTTTTGACCAGAGAGTTTTGAAACGAAAAATTGGGCGGAATGGTTTTGACATGACAGGTTCTGTGACGTGACGTGTCTTCATTCTCTCTCCTGCAGCGCATGCGTTTTTCTCTCTCCTGCAGCCTTGCTTTTTGACTTTTATCACTCACCGTTGGATCCAAAATGAAATTCTCTCTCCTGCAGCGCATGCGTTTTTCTCTCTCCTGCAGCCTTGCTTTTTGACTTTTATCACTCACCGTTGGATCCAAAATGAAAACGAACGACCGAGATTAAGCTCTCTCGTAGATCTGGTGAGAGTCTCTCTCACCAGAGCAGCTCCCTACTTTAGTTATAGGGATTTGATCGGGTGAGAAGTATTCGCACCAATAACGTGCGAAGTCGGACTTTCACCGTTGGATATTTGAAATGATCCAACGGTTCAGGGGCTCCAAATATAAGGATGAAAAGAATGGAAGGAAACCCATTTTGCCAGAGTTCTCTCTCCAGACCTCAAAAGTTCGCGCTCCTCTCTTCCCACTCTCTTCTCAAACGTGAAAGAAAACCCTAGCGCCTCTCTGTACGAAAGCTCAGGCATCGTCCCCTCTCATCTCCATTGGCAACGCCCTCACCCCCTTCCCCGGGCCCTCCTATGAATCCAATCTCTGCCTCCTCCCCTTGCTCGCATGTGTGGTGGTGGAGGAGCCAAAAACCCTCAGGCATCGGCGTCCTCTCTTTTCGATCTTTCCAAAGATGATTCAAAAAATAGAAGAACAAGATCGATTCATCGGTGTCGATAAGAACGAGAGAACCGAAAGCCCTTTCTCATTCGATTCCACATAAACTCCACCATTAGCGAGTCTGTTTCTCACACTAAATGTCAGATTCTTGAGGAGAAAGATCGTTGAATGAAATATTGTAGATATTTAATTCCTTTTTCTCTTTTGTGAGTTTGAGCTTTAGCCTATTTTCTTTCCTTCTTTTAGGCGTGTTCCTGGATTTTTAAGGGTGGTACTCATTCAGAGATCAATGTAGGATGATCAATGTAGGATGCTTGAGACTGATATTTTGTGGGAATGTTTTTGCAGTTGTTTAATTTTTCATTAATATGAGAATTTCTATTGTTGCAAAAGAAATGTATGTCTTAAACTGTGTTTATTAGAATTTCTTTGTAGTCATGTGATCTTTTGGTGGATCGGATGGGAGGGAGGGGAGGAGATGAAATCGGATCGGCCTCCTCCCTCCAATCTAATCCTCCCTAAATATGAAGCCCTCTCTTTCATTGAATTTTTTTTTTTTTCCACCGAGTCTCCTATCTGCCTTCTGATTGGTTTCTTGGAGTGTTCTCCATTTCTGGGTTAAAATCTTGTCTATTATTTTTTAATAAATATATGTATGGATAAAAAGATATTATATTGCTTTTGAGTTTTATTTGGTATAGTTATATTTGGAGTTGTTTTTTTTTTTTTTTTTTTATTATAGTTTTTCATGGAAATGTAGTGATTTTGTGTGTTGCAATATAATTCATATTGTTGATGCGTTTTTTGTGTAGGGATTTCCATCTTACAACGAGGATTTTAATCACTTTACATAAGGTTTTTGTGTAGAATTTTAATCACATATTACATTCTCTGCACAATTTGTTAACCACATTCCAACTCTTCTAACACATTTCCCACCAGCGGACTACTATATCTATTGATAGCCACATCCTACCAGCAAAGCCTTGTCCAACGGTAGTTCATTCAAGGCCTAAAAAATAAGAGTTGTAAAAGATAATCAGGACAATCAAATTAAATGTCAAAAATTTATAATAAAAAGAGGATTCCTGAACAATTGAGATTAATATGTCAGAAATCTATACCTAAAATCCTCTAAGTAATTTGTCATCGAAAATCAACCTTTCCGAGGCCTGGACTTCAATAAAAGCCTCGAAGTTATATTCTAAGCCATTCCCATTATTTGCAGAGATATAGACTGTAGAACTGAAAGTAAGAGATGAAATCAATAAATAGCATTACAAATTCACAATTGAATAATAAAAAAAAAAGACATGTAAAGAAAGCAACATCTAAATGGAATAATACCTTTTGACAAGAATAGGCCGATTGCAGTATATTCAATTGGAGTAATGCCTCCACTCCTAAACTACATTTTAAGAGACCTGTAGTTTTACTTACCAAAAAAAACAGACCTGTAGTTTCAATTGTTTAAACAAAACCAATCAATAGTTAACATTCAATAGGAAGAGTGCCCAAAGGAGATAAAGGTTTTCTTAGATAAAGGTTTTCTTCTCCTCCTCTCTACTCTTTTAAAAAAGAAATGCCATACAGACAAGGGCAGAGCCAAAAAAGAATTTTACTTGGAATGGACA
This sequence comes from Litsea cubeba, assembly GCA_012931725.1. Lineage (NCBI taxonomy): Eukaryota > Viridiplantae > Streptophyta > Magnoliopsida > Laurales > Lauraceae > Litsea > Litsea cubeba. Next base: position 26,361,595 of record CM022953.1, read on the forward strand.
GGGAGCGCTGTAAAAATCTGGGGGGCACCTTAAAATTAAGAGACATGTATATGGTGATGAATATGTTTGAATGTGGAATCCCTACCAACCTTATCCCCAGAATCCACCATCCCCAAGTACTCTGCATCTCAATTCAAAGAAGGGTTCATCCATCATTCTATCTTAAAATCAAGATTGACTCCTCATCTACTACACCCTGAGTCCACATCAGTCCTTTCCTCCTCCACCCTCATCCTTTGTACGAATTGGAATGCCCGTGGATTCTCACATAATCAGCACCCAACCGCCCACACACCTAGGGATGGCAACGGGTCGGCAATATCCGCCTCCATATCCGAATTCAATTCTCCGTCTCCATATCCGCTTCGATCTCCGAACGAATATCCATTCTATCCTCCATCTCCGCCTCCAAACGGAGATCGGATATCCAAAAGGAGAATCGGATATCTGAATCATTAAAAAAATATTAAAAAGACAATACAATTCAAAATATAATTTAAGCATTAAAAACATTAAAAAGACAATACAACTCAAAATATATCCAAAAATAAACTTCCAAAATAAAGTCATTCAAGTTTCTACACACTTACACAAGTCATACAAATCCCAATTAAATCCAAATTAGTTTTAATTCAAAATTTCAACCAACAAGCAACAATACATCAATCCTTAAGAAACATCATTTCCAACTCAAATCCATCTCATCTCTTCTTCCAACCTACATATAAAATTAAACTACGGTCATTACTACGGGTCGGATACGGGTCGGAGATCGGATATCCAAACGGATCTTCGGATCGGATATCTCCATATCCGCCTCCGATCCGATCTCTGAATTTTTTTCAAAATCCACATCCGAATCTGACCCGATCTCCGAAAAAATCTCCTAAATCCATATCCAAACGGAGCGGGTATCGGATCGAACCGAACCGGACGGAATTGCCATCCCTACACACACCTCCTAATTCATGCTACCGTAACAAAATAATAAAAACTCTTCCAAAATATACAAATCTATAATCTCAGTTTCTTGTTAAAATAAAAAGAAATCAAGAGACCTTCTATTTTGGGGGTGGGGGCCAAAGAGAGGGAGGGAGGGAGAGACTAACCTGGAAGGAGAAGGGAATGGGACCTGTCGACTGCAACGAGACCAGCAACTACGAGGGGTTGGGAGTTGGAGAGAAGGGTGTTCGCCACCCATAGGAGAAGAGCCATCTGGATCGTACGGCTGATGGAGATAAGAGGGGAAGGGCCCTAATCTTTCGTGTTGAGACTTAAGAGGCACTAGGGTTCTCATTTTGAGTTTGAGAGTTGGGAAGAGGAGCGGGGACTTTTGAGGTCAGAAGAGGGAAATCGTGCGAAATGGATTTTCTTTGATGTTCTTCGTCCTTTAATATGGAACCGCTGGACCGTTAGATCAGCCGCACGATCCAATGGTGGAAGTCTGACTTCGCACGTTATTGGTGCAAAACTGCGAATATTTCTCAGTTACTAGATATAATCCCTTTCTTGTTGAAGTTACTAGATATAATAATCTTTCCTCATCCTTAGAAGTTGCCCCACTGGTAAAAATGTCATGTCTCGCACAGCTGTCAAGGGCAAAAACCCACTGCGCTGGTAGTGTCACACCTTGAAACTGGGCCCTGCAGTGATCCGATCTCGGGATGCGAAATTTTGAGATTTATTAAAACTTTTGTATTTCCCAAGATCCACATGAGTGAGGATAACAAAACCCCTTCACAAATTGAATATTTTGCGGAAGCTAATCATGGTGATTGCGACTCGGAGCCCGTGGCCATTGGATTCGGTGTCGCCCTCGGCCATTAACATGAAGTCATCAAATTAAGGCTTATAATCAAACTTGTACAAATCATGAATCAGTAACAGGATAATTTATTTTCCACAAGTGTTCAAATTACAAGTTAACAAGTGTATTAATTACAATCCCAAATACTACAACAAGCTGCAATTTTAGCCACGTTTTTATAAATTTGTCGGTAAAAGTTAGGTTTTCCCGACGTTTTATAATTTCGTCGGTAACATAGACCATTTACCAACGTTTTTAATTTCGTCGGCAAAAATCATACTTTACCCGACATTTCTTAATAAAACGTCGGTAAAATACTATCTTTTACCGACATTTTTCTACAAAACGTCGTTAAAGTTTACCATCAAATTCATTATTTTCTAAAAAAACATATATCTTTTACGACGAAAAAAAACGTCAGTAAAAAAATGATTATTTTATTTTATTTCTTTACCGACGCAAAAAACGTCGGTAAAATATTTTTCAATTTTTATTTATTTTTCTTTTTATTTTACCGATGGAAAATAACGTCGGTAAATATTTTTACTATTTTTATTTTATTTATTTTACAGACGAAAACGGCTCGTCGGGTGTCCGGAATCGGAAACGGCCGTGGGGAAAAATCGGAGACCGGCACGAGCACTTCGCTTGAGGGTAGAGTAACCTGTAGGAACTGACAGTTCACAAATAGGACTCTCGGTCAGAGAATTACGAGCAAAACATGAGATTTTCCAAGACTTAGGCTCGAAAACGGCCCGTCGGGGGTCCAAAACGGGAAACTGTCCAAGGATAAATAGGAAACGAGCACGAACGCTTCGCTCGAGGGTAGATTAACCTGTAGGAACTGACGGTTCGCAAATAGGACTTGCGGTTAGAGAATTACGAGCGAAAAATGAGATTTTCCAAGACTTAGGCTCGAAAACGGCCCGCCGGGTGTTCGGAATGGGAAACGACCGTGGGGAAAGATCGGAGACCGGTATGAGCACTTGTCTCGAGGGTAGAGTAACCTGTAGGAATTGATGGTTCGCAAATAGGACTCCCGGTCAGAGAATTACGAGCGAAACATGAGATTTTCAAACACTTAGGCTCGAAAACGGCCCGTCGAGGGGTCCGGAACGGGAAACGATCCAAGGAAAAATAGAAAATCGGCACGAGTATTTCGCTCGAGGGTAGATTACCCTGTAGGAACTGACGGTTCTTAAATAGGACTCCCGGTCAGAGAACTACGAGCGAAACATGAGATTTTCCAAGACTTAGGCTCGAAAACGGCCCGCCGGGTGTCCGGACTGGAAACGGCTGTTGACACCAAAAATGTCACATTGCTTATTCAAGAGCTAGAAAACTGTATGAAGTCGCAACCTGTCATAAATAGGCAATGCTACTTCCAAAAAATCAAATCTTGTCAAAATCAAACAAAAACTGCAAGATCCTTCAAGACAGCCAAAAGAGGAGTACAAAAAGTTTCGGGCCAGTTCAAAATCATTTGGCCTAACTTTGCTTCTTCGACAGCTGAAAAGGAGCTCCCGGCGGTGAAAGCATCGGAGATACCAAATCTTCGATCAGAGCCGATGGATGGTCTCAAAATACATCCAAAAGGCTCCACGTCAAGTTCCGAGTCAAACCGACAACGTTTGACCCTACATCAACCCTCGAACAGTTAAATCAAGCCTCTCGGCGGTGAGAACCTCTGAGGCCATCACTGATCAGATAGAGCACATGGACGGCTACAAAATGCTTACAAAAGGCTACACGTCAAATTTCAGGTCATTTCGACAACATTTGACCATACTTTGACGCTCGGAAGCCAAATCAGGCCTCTCGGCGGCGAAGCTCCCCGGGACCATGGTTTGCAAGACAGAGCCTGTGGATCATCTTAAAATGACTCCAATAGGTTCCCTGTCAAATCTCAAGTCAATCGGACATCGGTTGACCGCACATCAAGCCGCGACATCTTCATCGCGATAAAAACAAGTCTACTGGTGATAGGACCCCAAACGGCTTCAAAAATCAAACAAAAGCCTATGGTTGGTCTTATTTATTGCTCATGAGGCTTCACCTCAAATTTCAGGTCATTCCGACAGCGTTTGACCCAGTTTCAGCTTCTGACGGAAAATTGGCAGCTCTGCGCGACAAAGTCTTCGGCTTTCTCGGAAAATCAGAAACTTTTCAAAACAAAATGCAAGAATTCTCATCAGGTTTTCTATAGGGAAATCAGGCCAATAAATGATAAAAAATGTCAAGGAAAAATACAGAAGAAAAAAACAGTAAAAACGGACACAAAACGGGACAAAAGGGGGGAAAAACACCCAGGGTTGCCGGCCCCTGCGACCCTGGGGCCCGGGATCGCCGGGAGGGCCTCGGAAACCCCATTTTTCACCATTTTTTCGCTATTCGAAGCGTCCGACCTCTGGTATTTTCTAAAATTCATACTTTTGAGACACCAAATCGTCTGACATCTGTCAAAATCACGGGTCAATCATCAAGAGTATCGAAATCTACATTGATCGCCAACCGGTCAACCAAAAAAGTGTGCTTTCTACCCGACCGATCGAGAAATCGACAGGACGGATGGCACCGACCCGTTACTGGCAACCAATACCTAAAGTTTTGTGGTCATCTGATGTCGATCTACATGAAGATCCATCGTTGATCATCGCCAGAATAATCCTAAAGGACGCGGCACGGCCCACGACTCTTCAATTGCTCGGCGACCACTTAATGCGATTAATTGACTAGCTTTATTGCAGTCATTAATTCATTTCTTTGGACGGCCCAATCAGAAGCAAGCATCTGGGAGTTACAAGTCAAGAGATTCATGAAACTCCTCCCATCATAGCGATTAAAGGCGATTAAATGCCATTAATCTCCTCCGGACTATCAGAAGCGAAGAAAAAGGAGTTACAAAATAAAGGAATTAAGTCCTGTAACTCCTCCCATTATGCGGCTTAATGACAATAAAAGCCCATAAACCCTCCTAAATGGCTACCAAGAGCCTATAAATAGGAGAACACTCCAAAGAAATCTAGATCAGAAAAAATCAAACAACTCCCAGAGATAAGAATCAGATCAGCTTCCAAGCACAGAAAATCCAGAGAAAGAAAGAGAGAAAACTCTGCTGAAGTTCTGCACCAGCCACTGTTAGAAGGTGACAAAAGTCCCTTGGGGGGTACCCCCCCCCCCCAAGGTCCTTGCATTCTCCTTCTGCCTCCAATGGCTTAGACGTGGCTTTTCAGCCCGTCTACTTAATTTTTTATTGGACATAGGACCTCCTTTTGGTCTTTGTCCTCTAAAAACCTGAGGTTATAGCCAAGCCAAGCGAATCAATAGCATCCTCTGTTCTCATATGCATGGATGATGGCGAAGTCCACATATGGCTTGCGATCGTCAATCTGAACGGGTCCCCCACAATCTCCTGAGAAGTTAGATCCTCCTTTTCTTGCTTTTCATTGTAGTTTGTATTTTTTCAAAAGAGACAAAAATCACAACTCTTGTCTTTCATTATTGATAAGAATCGTAAATCGGCTATAAACGCCAAAAATCGGCTATAAACGCCAAAAAATCGCCTTTCACGGCAAATCAAGAATAATGTCTCTTTTCTTAAATATATGTGCAATGGAAAACTTGAAAGAAGTTGATTTCCTTTTTACTTGCGAAGGTCGATCTCCGGATCACCACTTGTAATTCCAAGTAAAATAGAAAATCTAGTACACCCACATAAAAACAATGTTGATGCACGCCTCTGCCCCCCGGTTACAAACGGTCGTATCCAAACGGACTCCCACGTCCGCCGACCCCGGTAGAACCGGGCAGAACGCGCCGTTCCATCAAGCTGGCACACCCGGTGGGACTCGTTCATTTAAGAACACGATGCTAGAAATGAAATATTTGCATATCATATCTATTGCTATACGCTAATACTTCTTTTCTCGATTCCTTGGCTACTTTCTAATTGGTGGCGTATGTTGGATTCCGCATCTAAAAAAATGAGATGAGATTTTTTGGAAATTTCTAATTCTTTGAATTTATTTCCCCTCTTTCTCTTTTAAAAAAAATCATATTTTTCATTTTGGATTCAAAATTGAGAAACCTTGATCCTTTCCTATCGTTCATCGCGCTTGCAGAAATGTTGAGCTTGTTCGACTAAGGTTTTGGGCCATCGTTTCTCTTCGATGAGTTCATTAAAAATCTAAAAAAAGAAAAAAAAATCAGATTTTTCATTTTGGATTCAAAATTGAGAAACCTTGATCCTTGCCTATCGTTCATTTGCAATTTGATGTCTTGCATTTGCATAACAGTCATATCATCAGGTTCATTTCCATTCCACGTATTTCTTCTTGAAAATCATCTTTTAACTCAACCTACTCATGTTTTGATTTAAAACTTCTTTTTGGTTGATTTGAACCTTGATTTTAATCATGTTTTTCTTAATGAAAACAATGCAAAAGGACACCCTTCAAATCTGAGTTTTTAATCATGTCAAAAAGTTTGTTTCTCAAAACTTCAGATATTCAGAAAATTGACCTGACCAGTCTGTCGGTCAAGCCATCGGTCCCCATCGGTCGACCCACAAGTGGATCAAGGTGAACCGATAACTTCATCGGTTCTCATCGGTCAGTCTATCGGTTCATATCGGTCCACCGATAGTGCATAAAATCTCAGACCGAGACTCATCGGTTCCAAAAACAGACAGCACCTTTTTTGATGATCAGTGTGCTATCGGCTCGGCTGTCGGTTCCTCATCGGTCAACCGATGAAGGCCGGTCAACCGACGAATGCAAAAGGGTCAGGAGAACTTTAAAAAATATGACCGTTGCATATGACCGTTGAGCCATCGGTCAACCGATAGCTAGTTATCGGTTGACCGACAGGCATCCGTTGAACCACTTTTTCTATAAAAAGCAAGTTCATTCCAAGAGAAAAGATGATGAGAATAGAGGCCATTGTTGGTGTTTTTGATGCCTAAGCAAAAGGAATGAACTAAGGAAGCTTGTGTGGTCAAAAGGAAAAGCTAAAGCTTGATCTCAAGAAGTTAAACTCTAGTAAGCTTTAATTTCCTTCTCATATGTTTTATGCTTTGTCTAAACTATTGGTAAATATTTTTTTAAGCATATAAACTATGATGTGTTGAATCCTTTACTTCCTTAATCCTTGATTTAAGTCATAGGATTCTTCACCTTGATTTCAAAACAAGTTTGTTTATAAACTTTGTTTATCATGCATTGCCAAAATCTTTGTTTTCTTTTATGTCATGATCCATTAACATGTTTTGAATCATCTTTGTTGTTTTCATTCATTTGAATCTTAAAGTTAAACCTTTGTTTTTGAAAACAACAGAGCATAGCACATGCATCACTTGATTAGGCTTAAACATTTACATTCAACTTGTGTTCTGTTGATTTTCATATCATTAACAAGTTTGTAGTTGTTCAAGTGATTTGCATATAACTTCAATCATACCTTTTTATGTGCATTAATCATTTAAATGCTTTTAGCATAAATTGATTGAGCCTTCATTTTCAACTTGATTGAAGTATTCACTCACACTCTTCATAAGCATTCATCTTAGTATTACTTATAGTGTTGTGTGAGTTAGCTTTTCATTTTCATATTCGCCTATTTAGAGGCAATTTCATTTGAGCTTAATTGTAATCTCTTAGAGTGTTTTTGTCAAGACACTTTCTTTGAGAGTAATCATTTGCTTGTAAGGTTATTGCTTAGCCATATAAAAGCATAGTGTAAAGGTTATTGCTTAGCCATATAAAAGCATAGTGTAAGGGTTGTTGTTTAGCCTAGAAAAACATCATTGTAAGGTTATTGCTTATCCTTGGAAAGCATATTGTAGAGGTTATTGCTTAGCCTTTTGAAAAGCATAATAGTGGAAATCCGGTGGGGTGTTGGATACACAAGCCGGTAGTGGATGTAGGCATTGAGGCCGAACCACTATAAATCCTTGTGTTATGGTGATTGGGTTGTGGTGATTGATTTGTTTCTTTTCCGCATCTATTGACATAATCATCACATGTGACTAGTTTATTTTAAAGAAATTAAAATTGGTCATAATTAGCCATCAAGTGTAGATCACCCTATTCACCCCCCCCCCCCTCTAGGGTTAGGATCCGTGGACTTTCAATTGGTATCAGAGCCTCGTGCTCTATATTAGGATCAAGCGTTTTGGAACTCTTGATTAGGTGTAAAAATCTAGAGTCAAAACCCTAGTGTTGTGCTTCTATGAAAATCATTAGAATGGATTCCACTACTTTAGATTGTGTAGATACTTGTGTAGATTCTTCTAGACCACCATCTCTTCCATCTATTGGAGATACAAACTTTGGAATTAATGAATCCCAAGATGAAAATGAATATGAAGATGACCTTCAACATGCTTATAATGAACTATATACATTGTTCCTAAAGCTTGATAAGAACAACAAAAGTTTAAAAGAAGAATCCAAAAGATTAAACAAGGAAATTGACACTTCAAAAGATAAACTTAGAGAGAAAGAAGAATTCATTCAATGCCTAGATTCTAAGTTCATGATCACTTTGCACAATTTATCAAATGCTCAAGATGAACTAAATGAAATAAAATTAAGTCACAATGAGCTAAATAAAGAAAATATAAATCTAAGAGATACATTAAAAAGACAAGATGAGAACATTATCCATTTAGAATCCAAATTGAAAATTTCTAAAGATAATTTGTTAAATCTTCAAGATGAATTAAATGTATCTAAGATAAGTTGTGAAGGACTTACCAAAGAAAATTCAACTCTAAGTGATCATATAAAAAATCAAGTTGAAGACATTGTCAACCTTGAATCCAAGTTAATAACCACCAAAGAAAATTTATTCAATGCTCAAGGTAATATAAAAACTTTACAACTTGGATCTAATGTAAATGAACTCAAACTTGAATTAAAACTTGCTTATGAAAAGGTAAACAAGTTTAATGGAATTGAAATTGAACTTACAAAAGTTAAACTTGAAAATTCAATTCTTAAAAATCAAGTCACTCAACTTGAAACTCACAAACAAAAGTATGAGTGCAAATTTACCCAAGGAGAAGAGAAATTTGAAAAATTATTTAGATTGGGTAAATCACAAAGAGATAGGACGGGTCTTGGATTCAATAAGTATATTACACATGACCCAAATTTCACCAACACATTTGTGAGAGGTGAGTCCTCATTCTCATGCACTCAATTCCCATTGCCCAAAACAAAATGTCATTATTGTGGTAATGAAGGGCATTTCAAATTTGAGTGCAAATTAAGAAAAAATCATTTGTCCAATTCCATCTATGAACCTAAAAATGGAAAATCTAATTCTATGATGGTTAAGGCATCTAAATCAAAGGAAGACTCTAGAAAGTTCAAACAAGTCAAACCATTTCAACAAGAGTCTTCAAAGATAGATTTTAAAAAGACTAAACAAGTAAAGATTGGTCAAAACAAATCTATCAATAAGAAACCTCACACCTTCCCTCCATTAACCTTGGAAATGAAAGAACTTTTGAAAAATGTTGAAAGATTAAAATTAAAATTCAAAAGACAAAAAGAGGGAGGAAAAGCTAAAAGAAATGAGAAGAACAAAAAGAAAGTTGAACACCAACTACCAAAGACTAATCATCAATCTAAGCATAAAGTTGTCAAAACTCAAAGATATGATGTCAAGTCTAAAAGAAACCTATATTTATCTCCTATAGTTGGTGAGATCTCAACCATAGGCTCAAAGGCTCAAAACCTTAGATGGATACCTAAGGTTAGGCCATTAGAAAAATACTAAGAGCTACTAATTAGATTAGACCAACTCACTCTCTTAAGTTACATGTCTAGTTGGTCCTAAGTCTATATGGTTCAATCTTTCTGGGTATTCTCTGTATGTTTAGAATTTCAAATTGGTTGCAAATTAATTTTTGAAAACGCATTTTTGAAACCAAAAGGTACTTGATATGAAAATGCATGTGTTTGATTAATTTAAATCAAAAATTTGATGATCTAAAAATTGTTCTTCATAAGTTAAATCAATCATAAAACACACTAAGCAATGATCATTAGCTAAGAAGGCTAATTCAGTGGATTAGCCCATTTTTCTACATCTATCGGTCGACCGATACTTAAGTCATCGGTGGACCGATGAAGCAGGGCTTCGATTAAAAACCCTGCGCGCAGAAAAATCCCTTTCTGTTCTGTTTCTTCCTGCTTCGTATCCAAAGCCCTAGGTTGCTGTGTCTGCTGGTTCTCCTTCTCCAAGAGTGAGATCCTCATTCATTTTCAAACATTGATCATTAGCAAGCATCGATTGGGCATCTTCCGAATCGGATTTCAATGTCAGAAGGCTGCACTGTTCATCTTCTTGGCTGCTGTGCGTGACTGATTCCCTCTCCAAAACGTGAGGACGCTCTGTGCAAACTTCTCCAAGATCCTAAGAGATCTACTGAGCTTCAGCCAAGTCTTCCAAGCCCTCAAAAATCGTGATCAGTCTCTCCAAGCTGTTGTGCTCCATTTTGAGAAACCCAACCACATGTGTCTCATTCAGATTTGATCATCTGTTCTTGTTCCCCTTCCAAGGTTGATTCAGGTAACATTGAATTCAATCTTCCTAAAATCTTAGTCCACAATCATTCTCAAAAAAAAAAAAAAAATTCAAATCCTTCTATCATATCCACACTGTGCACACCAAGTACCTGTGATAATGCCTCCTAGAACTAAGAAGGCCACTCCTAGGCGCCCTATAAAAATGGGGAAGGCCACAGCCTCTTCTAGCAGACCTATAGAAGACAGTGGGAATGAAAGCTCATCTCCATCACCCCCTCCTCCTTCAACCAATTTGAGACTTGACTCAAATATCTTACAAAGTCTTCAAAGGAGGAATGTTGTAGTTGAGAGAAGGACTATTGTGGAAAAGATTTCTTCCATGGGTTTTCAACTTGAGCGATGTGCTTGGTCAAGTGGGGTGGGAGAGGATACTTCTGTGGGGTGATATTGCATACCCTTCAATAGTTAAATTCTTGTATGCATCTATCACAAGCACAAATGACTCTATCAATGCTTGTTCCTTCACCATTTCCTTTATGGATAGAGATGAAGTATTCACACCTCAAAGGATAGGACTGATAATGGGGATTCCTTGTACTCCTATGGGAGTAACATATGTGAGTGACACACCTTCGGAGGATGAGAGGATCAAAGCCACCATTGACATATGTGGCTTCAACTGTCAATGGGATCAAAAGAAACACCATCTAACCATTAGTTCCCTAACTCCAATCAATAGGATTATTCACAATCTTTTCACTTACAATGTGTATCCTAGAGGTGGAAATAGGACTGAGCTTACAGCTTTCATGGTTAGTATCCTGTCTAAGGTAGTAACTGGCACTCCCATTTGTCTACCCTCTCTCATTTGCCATACAATTATCAAATTTCGAAACTCATTGGCACAAAAGAATGCCATTCCGTATGGGTATCTGATGACTCAGATTGCTCTTCAGTTTCGTATTCCTATACCTACTGGAGAAAGCTCCATTTTCAAAGCTCCATTCTCCGTAACCAATCTGAACCAAATGAATCTCATCCCAAATCCTCACATTCCAATAGCAGAAGATCCTCCCCTGGCACAAGAGCCTCCTTTAAGACAAGAGATACCAAGATCTCCAGCTCCTCCTGCTCAGGCTTCATCTTCAAGGCAGACTGCTGGTCCTTCTACCCCTGGCACATCCTCTGATTGGCAAGCAGCCGTGGAAAGAGATATAGCTTACTTGAAGAGGAAACAGAAGAAACAATCAAAGACAATGAGCAAAATATTCAAGTACCTCTCCAAGATCTCAAAGAGCTGTAGAAGAGATGACGTCGCTAGATCACCATCTCCATCTCCTCCATCTCCAGAGTCTGACTAGGATTTTACTTTCCCTGTTACCACATTTTGTGTTTCAATTGGTGTATTACTGGTGGTGTGCTTTTGTATTGGGAAAAAGGCTGGATAATCAGTTTAGACTTTGTCATTTAAACTTCTATTTTCAGTTAATGGATGGTTATGTTTTATGTCTATGTCATTTGTTAAAGTGTAAGACTTTTGAATCTTTATATATTGAATGACATCTTTTGATCCATGTGTCATCTACATAAAATATCTTTGTTATTGTTATTTCTTTCCTTCACATTGAAGATATCAAAATTATGCTATGAGAAAGGTATATGTTTGCATGAGTGTTTGCAGACTATTTAGCAATTTGATGTCAATGGGGGAGAAGAAGAAGAAACATAAAGACTAAGTGGGGAAATGAAGACTAAAGAAAATAAAGAGGAGTTGAAACAAGGACACCATTGCAAGAACAATGGGGGAGAGCAAGGACATTGGGGGAGAAAAGAAGGAGCAGATAATGAACAATGGGGGAAAGCAAGAACATTGGGGGAGCTGAAGTAAGAAGAAGTAGAGTGGTCAAATGTGATGAGTTGATAGTTTTAATGAGTGGTTGAGTGTTAGTTGCCATCAAATTGCAAAGGGGGAGATTGTTTGACCCTAAGTATTTGCAATTTGATGTCTTGCATTTGCATAACAGTCATATCATCAGGTTCATTTCCATTCCACGTATTTCTTCTTGAAAATCATCTTTTAACTCAACCTACTCATGTTTTGATTTAAAACTTCTTTTTGGTTGATTTGAACCTTGATTTTAATCATGTTTTTCTTAATGAAAACAATGCAAAAGGACACCCTTCAAATCTGAGTTTTTAATCATGTCAAAAAGTTCGTTTCTCAAAACTTCAGATATTCAGAAATTGACCTGACCAGTCTGTCGGTCAAGCCATCGGTCCCCATCGGTCGACCCACAAGTGGATCAAGGTGAACCGATAACTTCATCGGTTCTCATCGGTCAGCCTATCGGTTCATATCGGTCCACCGATAGTGCATAAAAATCTCAGACCGAGACTCATCGGTTCCAAAAACAGACAGCACCTTTTTTGATGATCAGTGTGCTATCGGCTTCGGCTGTCGGTTCCTCATCGGTCAACCGATGAGGCCGGTCAACCGACGAATGCAAAGGGTCAGGAGAACTTTAAAAAATATGACCGTTGCATATGACCGTTGAGCCATCGGTCAACCGATAGCTAGTTATCGGTTGACCGACAGGCATCCGTTGAACCACTTTTTCTATAAAAAGCAAGTTCATTCCAAGAGAAAAGATGATGAGAATAGAGGCCATTGTTGGTGTTTTTGATGCCTAAGCAAAAGGAATGAACTAAGGAAGCTTGTGTGGTCAAAAGGAAAAGCTAAAGCTTGATCTCAAGAAGTTAAACTCTAGTAAGCTTTAATTTCCTTCTCATATGTTTTATGCTTTGTCTAAACTATTGGTAAATATTTTTTTAAGCATATAAACTATGATGTGTTGAATCCTTTACTTCCTTAATCCTTGATTTAAGTCATAGGATTCTTCACCTTGATTTCAAAACAAGTTTGTTTATAAACTTTGTTTATCATGCATTGCCAAAATCTTTGTTTTCTTTTATGTCATGATCCATTAACATGTTTTGAATCATCTTTGTTGTTTTCATTCATTTGAATCTTAAAGTTAAACCTTTGTTTTTGAAAACAACAGAGCATAGCACATGCATCACTTGATTAGGCTTAAACATTTACATTCAACTTGTGTTCTGTTGATTTTCATATCATTAACAAGTTTGTAGTTGTTCAAGTGATTTGCATATAACTTCAATCATACCTTTTTATGTGCATTAATCATTTAAATGCTTTTAGCATAAATTGATTGAGCCTTCATTTTCAACTGATTGAAGTATTCACTCACACATCTTCATAAGCATTCATCTTAGTATTACTTATAGTGTTGTGGTGAGTTAGCTTTTCATTTTCATATTCGCCTATTTAGAGGCAATTTCATTTGAGCTTAATTGTAATCTCTTAGAGTGTTTTTGTCAAGACACTTTCTTTGAGAGTAATCATTTGCTTGTAAGGTTATTGCTTAGCCATATAAAAGCATAGTGTAAAGGTTATTGCTTAGCCATATAAAAGCATAGTGTAAGGGTTGTTGTTTAGCCTAGAAAAACATCATTGTAAGGTTATTGCTTATCCTTGGAAAGCATATTGTAGAGGTTATTGCTTAGCCTTTTGAAAAGCATAATAGTGGAAATCCGGTGGGGTGTTGGATACACAAGCCGGTAGTGGATGTAGGCATTGAGGCCGAACCACTATAAATCCTTGTGTTATGGTGATTGGGTTGTGGTGATTGATTTGTTTCTTTTCCGCATCTATTGACATAATCATCACATGTGACTAGTTTATTTTAAAGAAATTAAAATTGGTCATAATTAGCCATCAAGTGTAGATCACCCTATTCACCCCCCCCTCTAAGGTTAAGATCCCGGACTTTCACAAGTCTCTCCCAAATGGGTTGAAAAAGAAAGACCTAACCAAGTTGCTGTTGTCCATATGGTTGGAAAAACCAGAAGACGCCAAAAGTCAGCAACAAAAATTCATGTCCGACGTCCGGTGACCCGCAGCGTCTCTAGGACAAGAAGACACTCAGAAGAATCCCCTGCTCCTTCAAGCAAAGGACGATAGAGTGATCCTTTCTCAAGCTCTTCATCAGAAAGAATGAGCCCTAGCTCAGTCACCAGGACAGTTTCTTCGTTCGAATCTCGAGGGATGAACGTCCTAGCTACAAATTCTGAGCCACCACCCCGCAATCCACCTCAAGACGATGCGATCACATGCATCCAACAGTTGGAACAAGGCCAGCGGATAATTGAAACTCTGATGGAAAACCTTCTCCCCGCCTTCCAAAATCAGGCGAACAATGAACCTCCTCCGAATCATCAAGACGATGAGGTAAATGGAGAAGAAAATGAGTCAAGCGCCCGTACCAAAAAGGACGTAGATAGTATCCTCGCCAAAGCAAAAGAAGAGGATATTCTCAAGGAGCATGGGATCAAGCCACCATATCCCTTATGGATGGACTCGGTCCCATTCTCCACAAAATTCAAGCATCCTACTCTCCAAACATATATAGGGAAGAGATCACCCAGACGGCACGTCATCCACTTTAAGATCTTGACGGGAGCTATCGCGGATCAAGATGCACTCAAGATCCGCCTCTTTGCAAGTACCCTAAAAGGTACGGCCTTCGATTGGTACTCCACTTTGCCGGAGGACTCCATCCAAAATTGGGCCATGCTAGAGACACGCTTCCTGACTCACTTCAAAGGTGAGGATCATCCCGCTACTATGGCTCAGCTATGCAGCCTAATACAGGGGGAGAATGAGTCAACATATGACTTCATTCACAAGTGGAAAGTGATGGCATACAAATGCTCTGATGTATTGCCACGAGCATCGCTAGTCGACATCTGCCGAAACAACATGAGAGCCAGAATCCGCTCCATAATCATCGACAACAAATCAAAGAACCTGGGAGAACTCCTAGAAGCTTCCATGGAAGCTGAAACGGTGATTAAAGACCTTAACAGTCAGAAATCATCAAGAAAAGAGCCAACCGCCATTCCAGCCACTAAACCAAAGAAGAAAGAGGTCCTCAATGTGCAGACCAAATCAGCTCCTCAGCCACCAAAGAAAGCTGAAAACAAAGCTGCTGGTAAGAGACCTGAACTCTCTGATGCCTTCAAAGAACGAGTAGAGAAGAAATACCCGTTTGATGAAGATGTCGATGAAATCTTCGGGGCTCTTGTGGCGAACGGCAAACTCACCTTGCCTGAACCAAAAAACCGGGTGATGTTGGCAAAACCAACGATCCTCGGTACTGTCCATACCATCAGATGATCTCGCATCCTCTCAATCAATGCTTCGTTGTGAGAAAGAAAATAAATGAGATGTGGAAAAACGGAGTCATCACCTTTGACAAAAACTATGGGTCTGCCTCCGTCAATATGGTGACATGTGGACAAACATCAAAATCACCGAAGAAGAAGATCACTACTTCCTTCAGGTGATAAACACAATCAAAGCGTCCGAGGAACTGGTTCCTTACCCGACACCAGATGGACAACCGATATGGGTACATATCGATCTCCAGGAAGATGAAAATTAGGAGGTCGTGAAAACAAAGCCTACAGCTCAACAGCGAAGGCAGGCTAGGAAACATCTCCTCAAGCTCAAACGGCAAGAGAAGACCTAGCCAAAACAAGAAGTCCAAGAAAAGGCAGAGGCTTCCTCTACCTCTTCACTGGAGGCAATAAAAACGTCCCTTCCAGAGACTTCAAAGGGGGTAAGAAAATTCACTCTCAGTGATTTCATGCCACCTCAATTCAAAGAAGCCACGCATGAGGCATCATACTCTTGCAATTCGGTAGTTGGATTCTCCATTGATGGATACGAGTCCAGCGACACCGATGATGGATTCAAATCCAACTACACCGACGAGTGGGAGGAGTCCCTTGAAACAGGAGAATATCTCTCCGATGAAGAATGGGTTCCTGAGACTCATCTTATGCCAGTAATCTGGTATAAGCCCCTACAGCTACAAGGATCCTGGTCTGATGATGAAGAAGACCAAGAGGCTGTACAAGAAAATGCTGCTGACCCAGCACCTCTCATTGCTCCAGTGGAAATCAACCGTGTTGAGCCACAAACAGCTGATGAAGAAGAAGATTTGGCTCCCATGCATGATCTTGAAGAATATGCAAGGATCTTACAGCATCTTGCTCTAGAACAAGAGCAAGACCGTATCAATTAGCTTCCTTGCAATCCAGACCTTGAAGTCCCTGAAGACCATCAGGTACATCCTCCCTTAACTCCTGAAAATGGAGAAAATTGCTGGATAGATGATCCTCTTATATCCGAGGATGAGTCTGATTCCGATCAGACAACGTCTCCTGTCAGAGCTTCCTGTAATGTGATAATTCGGGACTATAGCTCTTCCAAAGCATCGTCTGATGAGATCACTTATACTCCGGCGATGCCTAGCAATGTATCTTCTGGAGCCACCTCATCTCACATGACTTTCACTGAGACGATACCTGATCGGTCCCCAAGTGTAGGGTACGATTGTAGTAATAATCTGGTAAATCCAGGTCGATCCACAGGGAGCAATGCTTTTCAAGAAGCCTTCCAACTTTGACCTATCCTAAATAAACACTAATCTGGCCTGAATAGAAACTAATTCAATTAGATAACTAAATATAAAATGGTTAATTACAATGCTTTCCAAAAATAAAAGAACTATTGTAATAAAGGAAACCTAATCTAAGTAATCCTAAAATATCTAAAAACCTGCAAAAGAACACACAAATCAAACGACCAATTTAATATAAAAAAAATCAAAACAAAATTTTCTAAATTAGGTCCTACTTACCAAAATCTATTTTTATGCAAATATGAATGAACTATGATGCCCTAATTGCTAACAATGCAATTTTATGCAAGTTTCTAACTATATGATGCATGCTGTAAAAAATTCTAAGTATGGAAACTATTGCGCAGCCCTGTTTTCATTGGACTGTACGACTCACCTAAGATGGTGTGAACCTAAATCTAATGGCTGGAATCAATAGTGTGATGATGCATGAACACAACAAAAAAAGAAAAACCAAAAAATGACTTAAAACGAAAAAGATATGATCACCTAAAGATGCCTACTTGAACTGTTTTGTTGCTGAAATCTGAACGCAGGCTTACCAAGTACCCCTGTTTGAGCCTCTGGTTGACATGGTTCCCGAGGTTATTTTTGGCTGAAATTCTTTGGTTTCAAAGTCCAATTACCATAGTTTAAATCTTCTATTTTTTGGACAAAAATATGAACGTTTACCTGGTTTTTAAATCATGCACTTTTGTAACCCAGTTGGGTCAATTCTGCTGAGTTATGCAGGATTTTTCACTATTTACTTATCAAATCCGAATTTAGTGTTTCTAATCAGTTGTTAATCTTGTGATTTCAGAAATAAAAACTTGTTCTAATGCAATTTCTAAATATGATGTATGTAGAAAAACACTATCCAACCATAGATTATGCAAGTAACAAAAATTGTAAGTTTCTATATGGAAAGATGCAAGTTGGGGTTTCTAAATCAAGAATTTGCAAATAATAATAAAAAAAATGATCAGGATATTAATTTTAAATAAAAAAAAGGGTTGGAAAAAAATAAAAAGCGGAAAAGATGTATCAAAGATCTAGAAACTAGACGATCATACAAGTATTGAAAATGCGATAATGAAGTCCTCTCTTCTCAGAGTAGGAAAGAAAAACAAATGCAAGTGATTACCTGATGTCTCTCGACTTTTAATCCATTTATTTTATTTTCAGAAACCTAGATCTAATCATGTGAAATATTGTCTCCAATAAAAACACATAAAAGAACTGGAAATAAAAAAATTAAAACACTTACATAAAGAACACGCATAATCAATCCAAGTAGTGTCTTTTATTCCTTGATCTTTGAATACAAGAAATTAAGATTCTTCCCTCTTTTTCATTCTCTCAACATGGCCTCTCAACCTATGCCTAAAAGAATTAAAAGAAAGAAGAAGAAAGGGACTTAGAGAGAAAGGGTGGATGGGAGTGGAAAGGAGAGATAGAGAGCCTCCAAAATTGCTACCTAATAGTCTTGGACGTCCAGCCCTCTTGTATGGCTCCTTTTTATGCTTTTTGCAAATCTTTTTTTAGTAAAGAATCTCTCATCTTTAGGGCTCTTGTTTCCTTGTGTAGAGATTCTAGCTTAGGCTCCATGCTAGCTTCTTTCTTTGGAAAGACTTTTAAATTAGAGAGATCTCCTTGCCTTAATAGGTTTCTTGATGAACACACCTTCCTTTTATAATTCCAAGAATATCTCTAATTATTGCATGATGATGTAGAGTGAAGAAACTTTCCAAATATTGAGATTTCTTGCAATTCCCGCCTAAAACTATATCAGTCAACTTCCCGAGGTCATATCTCCCTCAATATAGCTCTGATTTATGTAATCTTGGGCTCCACGGATATCTACTCAAAAAGAGCTTTCCAACGGTATCTAGATTGCACTGATCCGACACTCGGTTTGATAATTATGGCTATTTTAAGTTGCTGCTCCATAAAAATCCGGGAATAATTGTGCACAAATGGAAGCTTCTATGTTGGCATCCAATGGTGTGTGTGGGGTCCATGTTGGACGTCCAAGGCATGCTTGGATTCTTTCCTTGCTTGCTTATTTGACTTTCATTTGACCTCTCTTCTCAAATTTCATCAATGTGGGTCCCATGTTGATTTCACCTACAAATTGAAAGGAATAAATTTATCATTAATTACATGTAAGAAAATAAACATGAATAATGCATGGGACCCTACATGTCTAATGATGCACCCAAATGACAAACTTTTCAAAAATAGCACATGGTGATAAAAATAGCAAATATGGATTGATGAAGCCAAAAAACTAATTTTTTGGGGGTGATGAATGAGATGAAAAATCCTAATTTCACAAAAGTCATGCAATTCAATGAATTTTGACCAATTCTGAACATTTTCCAAAAATATCCCCAAATACATGTAATCATGAAATTCAGTGCAATTATATGCAATTAAACCTAATTAAGTCCACAAATGCTTATGAAATGATGACCTAATGACCTAATTTTGTGGACTTATCAATACCCTCTCAGGTTTCTTCTCCTGAGACTGTGACTTCAAAGTTCACACCCCTCCTGACTGAAAAATCCCCAGCCATTGATGCTTGGGACGATGAATTGGTCAACGAAGAAGAAAGGTTGCTGGATGCTGTTCAGGGCTTGGTCCTGGAAAATGCTCCGTGCAACACAATCACTGAGGATGCAACTCTGCTGCAGATACATCCTTAGCAAATGAAAAACGACAGCCTCTTGATACTGAAGACAATCTTCCAAATGAAGACATTTCTTAAGAAGCTCTCAAAGTTGGTAGAGGCACCCACTCTGGCCGGGATTACCACAAAAATTACAACCAATCTTCCTTTACATATGTAAATCCTTCGGGAAAAGATTTTGTAAGTGCCCGTAGTGGCAATAATGATGAACATGCAGGCCCTAAGGAGGCTTTCAAGTATGACTTGATTGAACACTTCAAGCACATACCTGCACGTCTGCACATCCTAGATTTTTTGTGAAAGTCTCTGCACACTCGTAATAATCTCATTTCAGAATTACAAAAGCTGAATGAGGATGTCGACAAACATGCCCCGCAAGTCCTCCAAATTGAAATAGATTACCGGGTAAAAAACTCAGAAACTTCCTCAAAGGGAGAAAAGAAAAAAATTGAGGGATCATACATTGAATGCCTCTCGGTTAAAAAAGCAGCCAGTATAACCATCGCCTTCACAAAGGACGACCTCCTACTTGGCGAAACAAGGCACAACCGACCCCTGTACTTCACAGGGTACATCAAGGAAATGCCTATTCACAGAGTTCAGATCGACCCAGATTCTGCACTCAACCTCATCTCCACATCGGCTCTCGAAGAGTTGGGCATCCCACCCAGCAAGCTGAGCCACACATCTGTATCTATCTTTGGATACGATGGGAGTACTCAAACGCCTATTGGCAAAATCAGGTTCAAGTTGCAGATCGGTGATCTTATCTCTGAGGTCACTGTGTATGTAATAAAAACCCCTTCATGCTACAACATCCTTCTCGGACGCCCCTGGATCCACGAGAATGGTGTTGTCCCTTCAACTCTACATCAATGCATTAAGTTTGTCGGCAATGACGGCATGATACATCGAGTCTTTGCGGACAGAAAACCCTTCAAAGGTAAAGAAGTCCACTTCGCAGACTCACAAATGTATGAAGGTGAAAAAGAAGAAGAGGAGAAGCACACAGCACCCTTTGCCGAAAATCTCCAGAAAGATAAAGGCAAGGCTCCTCAACAATCACTGTAAGAAAACAAACCATCCGGTAAAACCGAAGAGAGCATTCAAACTCCCTTCATCATCTCCCTCAAACCTTCAAAGCCTTTGGTCATCACAACTAAAGTGAAGAAGGCAAAGCAAAGGCCTGGGGGCAAATTTGTTGTCTCTTTCGTGTCTATCATGCAAGACACGGTTTCGGATTCAGAGCCAGAAGACGGCACATCGTCAAGCCAAGCTGACACTCAGCAAGTTCAGCCTGCTCTTACTCCAATGGAGACAACTTCTGACATAGAAGATCCTATGTCAGCTTCCTTCGTTGTTCCAGCAACTTCAGCAAAGGAAAAACCGATCTTCTTCCATAGATCGGATGCTTCTTCATCAAACTTCATGCTTGAACCTTTCCAAAATAAAGGTATGCCTCAACTATCCTTATATAGCCCTGTGGCACAAGCTATTATGAAGAAAATGGGCTATGACGCTCAAAACCCAGTCGGTTTGAAAAAAAGGACGCTGTATTCTCACGCCATTGGGGACCGTCTTGACCAAAAGCCAGCTGGAAGATTGGAGACTCTACGGCTATGTAGAAAAGTCTTCACACGGGCTAGGGTACGATCCCGACACTCCTTTGAGATAGTTGACACAAAGGCTTAAATGTCAATTTACTGACCAAGCCTCAACATCTCAAATCCTTGAAGACATCGATCTCCCCAGATATCTTTTCGAAGAGTCACCTGACAAAGATCCAGGAAGCTCATCCAATTGGTATGATTTCTCTGACAATGAAGAAGAGTTGTCTGATGGCACAGACGTGTGGTCTTCTAACCCAGAAGAACCCTCATCCTCAAAAGAAGTAGCCTACTTCGACCCGGTTTCAACAGGCGATTGGGATCATCTAATAGCAAGCCTTGGGAAAATTCCCGATCAAGAAGACCCGTGGAAAGGAACAAAGCCTTGGTTTGGAAATGCCCTTGAAACCCCAGAAGGTTTCGTTGAGCTGGAAGCCTCCGAAAATATTATGGAGGAACCACCTTCGAACCTTCCAACAGAAGATCCTGTCCAAAAGATAGACTTGGGAACACCAGATAATCCACGTCTTGTATTCATAAGCAAGAATATAAAGGATGATAAGTTACCCGAGTATATCGCCTTTCTTCGTGAGTTCGTTGATTGCTTTGCATGGTCTTATGCTGAAATGCCTGGTTTAGACCCCAAGATAGCAATCCACAAACTCAATCTTCAAGAAGACATCAAGCCTGTCAAGCAAGGCCAAAGAAGATTCCGTCCAGATGTGATGGATAAAATTGAACAAGAAGTTCAAAAACTTAAAAGCGTCGGCTTCATCCGTGAATAACAACATCCTGAATGGTTGGCCAACATTGTCCCCGTGACAAAAAAAAATGGGCAGTCAGGGTCTGTATTGACTATAGAGAGCTGAATGGCGCATGCCCTAAAGATGAATTTCTGCTCCCCATACCAGAGGTAATGATTGATAATACCTGTGGATTCGAGCGAACGACATTCATGGATGGTTTCTCTGGCTACAATCAGATAAAGATACATCCTGAAGATGGAAAACATACATCATTTCGGAACCCATTTGGTGTGTATTGCTACACTATCATGCCATTTGGTCTGAAAAATGCTCGTGCCACATATCAGAGGGCTATGATGAAGATATTCCAAGATATGCAGCACAAGACGGTTGAATGTTACGTTGATGACCTCGCCGTCAAAAGCAAAAGAAAAGAAGATCATCTCGAAGACCTTCGAGAAGTCTTCCTCCGACTTCGCAAACACAAACTGCGAATGAATCCTTTGAAATGCTTCTTCGGCGTCTCGTCCAGTAAGTTCCTCGGATTCTTAGTTCGGTAAGCTGTAATAGAGCTTGACCCTATAAAAGTCAAAGCCATTCTAGAAATGCCCTCTCCAAGAACCATGAGAGAACTCAAAGGGCTTCAAGGGAGATTGGCCTACATCAGACGGTTCATCTCCAATCTTTCGGGGAAATGTCGTCCCTTCTCCTGGTTGATGAAAAAAGTTGTAAACTTTGTCTGGGATACTGACTGTGAAGCTGCATTCCAAGATATCAAGTCATACCTGATAAAACCTCCAGTGTTAGCTGGTCCTACCAATGGAAAACCATTCATCTTGTACACAAGAGCCCTTGATCACTCTCTGGGCGCTCTGTTTGCCCAAGAAAATGATGAAAGAAAAGAAGCTACTCTATATTACCTCAGCCGCATGATAGTAGGTGTAGAGCATCGCTACTCTCCAGTCGAAAAAGAATGTCTTGCAGTGATGTTCGCCGTACAAGAGCTACGTCACTACTTGCTTTCCAACACAGTCTACCTGGTCTCGAGGGTCAACCTCTTGAAGGTCCTTGTCACAAAAGCAGGTTCTCTCAATGCCCGACCGGCAAAATGGTCCATCCTCCTGTCACAATTTGATATTAGGTATGTACCACAAAAAGCAATGTGGTAAAATGGTCCATCCTCTTGAGGGATCCATTCATTGATTACACTATGTTCGGAATCCTACCTGAAGATCCAAAAGAACGGGTAAGCATCCAAAGGCAAACCCCAAGCTTTCATTTGGATATTCCTTCAAAAATCCTTTACAGGAAATCCTTCAACGGAGTACTTCTACGCTGCTTGTCCCAACAAGAGGCTGTAGAAACACTGAAAGAAGTTCATGCTGGTCTTTGCGGAGCTTATCATGCTGGTCCCAAGCTCTATGATCAGATAAAAAGGTTAGGTTATTACTGGCCTACCATGGTAGCCGACGCAATGCAATTTGCTAAGCACTACCAACAATGCCAAGTTCATGGAGATTACATTCACATGCCTCCAGAATGGCTACATCCTACAGCGATTTCATGGCCTTTTGAAGCCTGGGGTATGGACATAATAGGTCCTATTTCTCCCCCTTCAAGCAAAGGTCATCGCCTCATCTTCGTCGCTACGGATTATTTCTCCAAGTGGTCAGAAGCATTTGCACTCAACGAAATGAAAACCTCATCAGTCCTTCAGTTCCTGTGCACCAACATTATTTGTCGTTTCGGCATACCCAAAAGATTCGTTCATGATAACGGACCACAATTCCGGGATCATCAATGCTACAGGTTCTGCGACAAATACAAAATCCAAAGCTGCCCTTCGACTCCATACAATCCGGCAGCAAATGGATTAGTAGAAGCTTTGAACAAGACACTCTACAAAATCCTCAAGAAGATGGTCTCTAGTCACAAAAGAGACTGGAGCGACAAACTATCTGAAGCTTTGTGGGCCTATCGAACCACCGTTCGAGGACCAACCCATAGCACACCATTCTCCTTGGTCTATGGATGTGAAGCTGTCGTACCCTTGGAAGTACAAATTCCTTCCGTGAGGGTATCCTTGCAAAATGACATGACTCAAGAAAGCAATGTCAAATTGCGACTCCATGAGCTGGACAATCTCGATGAGAGACGGCTCAAAGCTCAACAAAGCATTGAACTTTACCAAGCACGGATGGCAGGATCTTTCGACAAAAAGGTCAGGCAACGCGCCTACAAAAAGGGTGACTTGGTTCTTGTAGTAAAAAGACAAATGGTCTTCGCTCACAAGTCCAAAGGCAAATTTGAGCCAAAATGGGAGGGACCCTATGTCATCGATAAAGTTTTGTCCAACGGCGCATACGCACTCCTAAACATGGAAGGTGACAGATGTATATATGCTGTCCATCAACGACAAGTTCTTAAAGCGGTACTACCCTTGAAGACTTTTCCAACTGGGTTAAAGCAATGCCTGTACGGCCAAAACCGGTTTCCAGGTACATGCTCGCTAAACCCACTCTTCTTAGAATTTTCATATCAAATGTTGAAATTTCTAGAAATTTAAACAATGCTTACTTTCATCGTTTCATTGTTCAAAAAAAAAAAATCTAAGTTTAGGAGAATTTCCATAACATGACCAAAATTTTCAACCCTTGAACCCAAAATTCATTGTTTGAAACAAAATCTGGATTCAGGGATTTCCACCCTAGTCCACCCTACCTTTTACCGCCTAAATGGTTTTAGGTCAAATTTTATGACCCTCGTGTCTTTAAACAAAAAAAATGGTTTTTCAAAAAACCGCGGGGAAGCGACGCTTAGACGATACTTGCACAAATCGGAAGCATGCGAACCACGTTCAACACTTCCAAAATTGCAGGGAAGCGACATTTCGTCGATACTTGCAAAATCTAAAAACCGTGGAGATGCAACATTTCAGTTGATATCCATAACCCAAATTTCAAAGGTTCGAAAAAACCAAGAAACCGTGGAGATGCAACATTTCTGTTGATATCCACAACCCAAATTTCAAAGGTTCGAAAAAACCTAAAAATCGTGGAGACGCAACATTTCAGTTGATATCCATAACCCAAATTTCAAAGGTTCGAAAAAACCAAGAAATCATGGAGATGCAACATTACAGTTGATATCCATAACCCAAGGGTTCGAGAAAACCACAAATTTCAAAAATCGTGGGGAAACGACATCAAGTCAGTACCCGCAAAACCAAAATTTTTGAAAAGCAAGGATGCGACATTCCATCGATACTTGCACCCAAATCCGCGAGGATGCGACATTCCATCGATACTCGCAACCGAATGAGCAAGGATGCGACATTCCATCTATACTTGCAAGACCATTCAGCAAGGAGGCGACTTTTAGTCGATACTTGCATTTTTGAAAACCAAACCGTCTATAAATGCCACCAAACAGGCTATAGATGCCACAAACCGGCTATCAATGCCACAAAACAAAACCGACTATCAATGCCACAAACAAAAAAAAAAACTTGGCTTTCAAAAAAAAAAACCCAGCTATTAATGCCACAAACCAGCTATAAATGCCACCAAAACAGGCTATAAATGCCACCTAACTCGGCTATCAATGCCACAAAAAACCGGCTCTTATGCCACAAACAAAATCTGGCTCCCATGCCAAAACAATCATTTGACAAAAGATTTTCACAAAATGACAAGCTTTTGATCAAATCCCATTTAGCAATCACTTTCATCAGAAAAAGATTTAAGTGAGCGTAGGGAAAACAAAAAGAAAAGAATCCCATTTAGCAATCACTTTCATCACAAAAAGATTTAAGTGAGCGTAGGGAAAACAAAAAGAGAAGCATCCCATTTAGCAATTACTTTCATCACAAAAAGATTTAAGTGAGCGTAGGGAAAACAAAAAAAAAGGTACCAAAAAAATACATGCGGTACCACAAAAAAGAAGGATAGTTTCTGTTACAAAAAAAAGGAGCTTAACAAAAAATGGTCTCCAGCCAAGATTTCAGCTCCTCAAACAAACTTTTGGCCTCAGCCGTCAGGGATTCCAAAGCAAGCTTCTTCAGGAACTTGTCATGAGATGCTGGAGAATGCCATAATCCTTCTTTTACACCGGGAAGCTTATCCCAGGTAGTTCGCCATCGTTTGTTTTCCTTAGTCCTCCTTTTGAGAACTCGATCGACGTCTGCAACCTGGCGAATTAGGACACTCTCCCTGTCGCGAGCCTCTGTCATAGCAACCCACTTGGCCGCGACTTGTGCCTCCAAATGCTCAAGACGTTGCCTAGCCTCGGCGACCTCCCTATCAAGAATGGTAATGTCGTTCCTCAGTCCGATGATGGCTAACTCTTCTAGGTTCCTCTCCCGGACGAACTGCTTCCTACTCTGTGTAGTCTCATCCAAGCCAGATTGAGCCTTATTAGCAGGATCCTGGAACATCTCCTTGAAGAAGTCACCATCAAGGAAAGCCATGGTCTCAAACCACTTGTCACCCAGCGCAATGATCCTATTAACGATCGCCCTGGCACATGTGACATCCAAACCAGCCTCTTCGGCATCACCGAGAATCTCCTGCATATGCTGGATCATGACAAATCCGGCATCTAAGTGTCCAGCAAGGAGAGTCTCAATCCAGGAAGTCAGAACCCTCACCACCACTTTCTTCGCAAAAAGAAGAGATGGCCCAGCTGAAGATTCGCCCGCTCCGTCGGTCGACTGCTCATGTTCATCACCCGTTGGAAGAGGGAACAAAGAACTCTTTCCAGTCTGAGCTGCTGGAGAAGGAATCTCAGCACGAGGTATCTCCTACAACAGTGTCAGAATTGGTCCTAGGAGCCTCTACCTCCGGATCGACCACTGGCATCCCTTGCTCTGGTTCTGAAGGATGCGACGGACTCTCCTCTGTCACCACAAAACCTGCCAAAGAAACATAAAAAGGTATGAATATGATCCTGTTGAAAATCATTATCAGGGTTATTACTATAAAATATTTTTTTTGACGACTGGCGGAAGACTCTCTTCCTCCATGAACTCATTGGAAGCATCATCAACATTTGCGTTCAAAGTCATCAGAATCCTGTGGCAAGTCAGCTGACAAGAAAAATGTTAGCAAACCAAGTCACAGACAAAAAACAAAAAGAAAGCAAAAGAAGTTAATGCCAATGGAGATTCTGGATTCACTCCAGAGTCCCTCGGTTCTTCTTTAGGTGCCCCGACAGGATCCGTCACCACCTCATCGGTTGGAACCTCAGGCATCGCCAAATCTTCCTCCGCTAAAAAAAAAAAAAGGAGCAGCAGGGAGAAAAAACAAATCAAGACATGGAAAAATCCCATGAAAATAAATGGAAAGAGAAAGAGGAAGAATCATACCTTCACCAACGGCCTCTTCTTCTCGGCTTCTCTTCTCTGGAGGCTCGTCAGCATCCACTGGCACATCTTCATTGATAGTAAGAGGGACTTCTATGTCAGGAGAGTCCTCATATTGCCTCTTACTGCATTGATGACTCCTCTTCCTCTTACTCCTGCGGGCTCACTTCTTAGAGGAACCTGCCCCGCTGTCAGAGTCAGGTTTCCCACTTGACTCCTCACTGGATGGTCTACTCTTCCCAGTAGACTCCACGGAAGCTTGTCTCTGTGCCGCTTGCATCCAAGCATCAAGTTCAGCTTCCTCCTGTTCTAGCTGCTCTAAAGCCTCATCAGGTATTTCTCGAACAGCTTCAGAACCAATGACGCCCTGGTCACTGAGAAAGCCGATCTTGTGCTTCTCTCTAGAAAGGAAGGCCCAAACTTCCTCTTGCCGGACGCCATCCGACTTTCAAAGGCCCTTTCCAGATACCAGCTTCACATCAAGCTCCTTCTTGGAAAGCCCCCGATATGCCGAAAAGCTCTCCGCG
>CM022953.1:26397229-26490567 GCA_012931725.1 Litsea cubeba
AAAAATCGTGGGGAAACGACATCAAGTCAGTACCACCCGCAAAACCAAATTTTTGAAAAGCAAGGATGCGACATTTCATCGATACTTGCACCCAAATCCGCCGAGGATGCGACATTCCATCGATACTCGCAACCGAATGAGCAAGGATGCGACATTCCATCGTACTTGCAAGACATTCAGCAGGGAGGCGACTTTTAGTCGATACTTGCATTTTTTGAAAACCAAAACAGGCTATAAATGCCATCAAAACAGGCTTTAAATGCCACAACCACCGGCTATCAATTGCCACCAAAACAAACCGGCTATCAATGCCACAAACAAAAAAACTTGGATTTCAAAAAAAAAAAAAAGGGCTATCAATGCCACCAAACAAAAACCGGCTATAATGCCACAAAACAAACGGCTATCAATGCCACCAAAATTGCTATAGATGCCACAACAAAAAAAACAAGGCTATCAATGCCACAAGAAAAGCTGGCTCTCATGCCAAAATTGGCTTCCATGCCACAAACAAAAACCTGGCTTCATGCACAAAATAATCACTGACAAAAGATTTCACAAAATGACAACCTTTTGATCAAATCCCATTTAGCAATTACTTTTATCACAAAAAGATTCAAGTGAGCGTAGGGATAACAAAAAAAGAGCATCCCATTTAGCAATTACTTTTATGCACAAAAAGATTTAAAGTGAGCGTAGGGATAACAAAAAAAAAGTGTTCACAAGCACTACACAAAAAAAAGGGGAGTACCAAAAAAATACATGTGGTACCAAAAAAAAAAGAAAGTGTTCACAAGCACTACAAAAAAAAAAATACCAAAAAAATACAAGTGGTACAAAAAAAAAAAAAGAAAGAAGGATGGTTTCTGTATACAGGAGCTCAATCAAAAATGGTCTCCAGCCAAGAGTTCAGCTTCCCAAGCAAACTTTTAGCCTCAGCCGTCAAGGATTCCAAGGCACGCTTCTTCAGGAACTTGCCATGAGATGCTGGAGTGGGCTGTACCCCTTCTCTCACACCAGGAAGCTTACCTCGAGCAGTTTGCCATTGTTCATCCTCATCAGACTTCCTTTTGAGAAACCCGTCGGCATCTGCAACCTGGTGAATCAGGGCACTCTCCCTGTCGCGAGCCTCTATTATGGCAGTCCACTTGGCAGCGACTTGTGCCTGCAAATGCTCAAGACGTTTCCTGGCCTCATCGACCTCCCTGTCAAGGATGTTGAGGTCATTGTGTCAGCCCTGATGATGGCTATCTCTTCTAAGTTCCTCTTTCGGACTGCCTGCTTCCTGCTTTCTGTAGCCTCATCCAGGTCAGGACTTAGCCTTATCAGCAGGGTCCAGGAACATCTCCTTGAAGAACTGGTCATCAGCCAAACTCACGGTCTCAAACCACTTGTCACCCAGTGCAATGATCCTATCAACGATCGCCCTGGCACCTGTGACATCCAGACCAGCCTCTTCAGCATCACTGAGAATCTCCTGCACATGCTGGATCATGCCAAATCCGACTTCCAAGTGCCCAGAGAAGAGAGTCTCAATCCAAGGAGCTCAGAACTCGCACCACCACCTTCTTCGCAAAAAGAAGAGATGGCCCAGCTGAAGATTCGCCCAACTCCGTTGGTCGGCTACTCATATCATCATCTGTTGAAAGAGTAACAAAAGAACTCTTTCCAGCTGAAGCTGCTCCTGCTCGGGAAGGAATCTCAGCGCGAGGAATCTCCTCAATATGTCAGAGCTGGTCCCAGGAATCTCTACCTCTGGATCAACCTCTGGCATCTCTTGCTCTGGAAGCGACGGATTCCTCCTCTGCCACTTCAAAACCTGCAAAGGAAACACAAAAAGGTATGAGTATGACCCTGTTTGAAAATCATTATCAGAGTTATAACTACAAAATACCTTCTTCGACGACTGGCAGAACACTTTCTTCCTCCATGAACTCATCGAAAGCATCATCAACATTTGCGTCCATCGATGGTTTCAAAGTCATCAGAACCCTGTGGCAAGTCAGCTGACAAAAAAAAAAAATGTGTAGCAAGCCAAATCACAAACTCAAAAAAAAAAAAAAGGAAGAGCAAAAGAAGTCGTACCAATTGGAGATTCTGGATTTACTCCAGAGTAACTCGGTTCTTCTTCAGGTGCCTCAACAGGATCCATCACCACCTCATCGGTTGGGACCTCCGGCATCACCAAGTCTTCCTCTGCTAAAAAAAAAAAGAAGAAAGCAGAAACAAGAAGCAAATCATAACATGGAAAAAATCCCATGAAAGAAATGGAAAGAGAAAAGGAAGAATACATACCTTCACCGACGGTCTCTTCTTCTCGGCTTCTCTTCTCTGGAGGCTCGTCAGCATCCACTGGCACATCCTCATTGATAGTAAGAGGAACTTCCAAGTTAGGAGAGTCCTCATGCTGCCCCTTGCTGCGATGATGACTCCTCCTCCTCTTACTTCTGCTGGGCTCGCTTCTTAGAGGAAACCTGCCCCGCTGTCAGAGTCAGGTTATGCCACTCGACTCCTACACTGGATGGTCTGCTCTTGCCAGTAGACTCCACGGAAGCTTGCCTCTGTGCCGCCTGCATCCAAGCACCAAGTTCGGCTTCCTCCTGTTCTAGCTGCTCCAAAGCCTCATCAGGTATCTCTCGATACAGCTTCAGAACCGATGACGCCCTGGTCACCAAGAAAGCCTATCTTGTGCTTCTCTCCAGAAAGGAAGGCCCAAACTTCCTCTCGCCGGATTGCCATCCGACTTTCCAAGGCCCTTTCCAGATGCCAGCTCACATCAAACTCCTTCTTGGAAAGCCCCCGATATGCCGAAAAGCTCTCCGCGAACCACTTCGCAAAGCGGCAGTACGGGAAGTCAGCAACACAAGATAAGAAATCATGGCTGTAGTGTCTTCAGCACTATAGAAAGCCCATGCACTTTCTCCCGTCCTGTAAGCTCCAAAGCGCTTCACCATGCTTGAAGGCGCTCCAACAACGCATTGAGAAAAGCCAAGCTGCAAAGCAAAGCGAGAGGGTACATACGGCTGGATGTCGACGAAAAGATGTCTGCGGTACACCATCGTGCCGACACGTATGCTAAAAAGCCACTCTCTCTCTGCATTTGTCAAGGAATAATGCCTTCCCGACCCCGCCCTGGTAGAGTCTCGGGAGGCACCAAAATCAAAAGCCTTCTTCCGCAACTCCGGAGAAAGCTTTACTGAAGATTGCCCCATCTCGACGTCCCTGAACCGTCGGATCCTCATACGGGCAAACAAAAGTGATTCGGACACGGCTTTGCCCTTAGCCAGTCGAATCATCAGAGGATCATCATCCTGTGCAGCACCCAGCCGATGGAAGCCAGGACAGTGGTATACATACCACGAATAAAAGATATGGGCTGAAAATACCCTATTCATGGGAAGCCAAGCCGAACCAAAAAAGCAGCAGCCTGCAGTTCGGTACACAGGTAGGAGTAAAGAGCTGGCACCAAAGCAACCTGCTCTCCAAACGCCATCTGACAAGCCGGGAAAATACAATGCGGCCTGATGTGCGTTCCATCTCCTCCAGCAAATACAGCCTCACCAAGCCAATAAGTGAGGTAAACAGCGAGATCTCTCCGCAGTGCAATGTCAGGACATATGGCATTTGTACTTGCACAGAAATCTCTCAACTCTTCTTGCATGGCCAAGATCTTCTTTGAACTTGGATCCTGAGCTCCGGCTTCCTGGGTCACGCTATCAGAAGACTCCCTACTATCAAAAAAGTTGGGGAATGAAGAGCAAAAACTCTTCCAACTGCTGCATCTAACTTTCGAACCCCCCTTCTCCTTCAAAAAATCATAGAAGGCGACGAGCTGAAAGTATAAAAGCCTGAACTCCTCAGACTGCCCCTCGAGGACGCTGTCAATCGGCATAAACTCCTCATAGAGTTTGCCGAGGATGGGCAATCCAGTAATAGCGCTCAGCTCCTTCAAAGAAAAACCAATCTCACCATTCGTCACAACGAAGGTATTGGTTTGTGGGAGAAATGACTCCAGCATAGCCATGAAGGCCTCGTCGGAAAAGATCACGGTCTCCCTAAAGGCGCGGACCGCATCAAAAATCCCGGCTTCCTTCAAAACGGCGCCACCAATTAGCAGGACGCGATCAGTCCACGACTTCCACTCGGAGTCAGCATTGAAACGACCTCGAAGTCGAAAAGGCTTGATCCAATTGCTGCCGTCACCGCTGAAAATACCAAGGCCCACCGGTCTCAAATCGACCGACGGATAATCAGAGCCCTGGTAGCCGCTGGATGGCATCAACAGGTCCATGTCAACAGGCGACCTCTCCGTATATCCAGGAGAACCGCCGACAAAAAACCCCGGTCTTGATTACATTTGTCCTTCTCACCCAGCTTGGAGGATCTTCCCTCTTAGGGCACGTGGGGGCAAGGCTCAGAATCGAGACGGTGCGATCAAACATCGACCGGGTAGTAACAGTCTTCTTCTCACCATCTGCTGTGAAGGAAAACTGAAAACATCTCCTCTGGTATGTAATGTCATCAGGGACTGCATCACCAAAGAAGAAGGTAGGCTTGGGCAAAACGCTCTGATCTTCCATCACCCATGGACGACTGCTTACCATGATCTTATAGAATTCCTCTCCCTTGAGAGTGATCAGTCGCTGCCTCATCTCATCTCTGTTGAGGGAGTCGCACTCTTCCGGATTTCTCTCAACATACTGGACCTTCTCGAAAGCCTGCTGAACGGCCGGATTAGAAGATCTAGAAGATCGACGAGGTACGCTTGTAGCAGGCTCTTTACCCTTGTTCGCTCTGGAGGAACCACCTGAAAAGGATGGAAAAGAAAAAGATCAAACATCAAAATGACAGAATCTCGCTAAAAAAAAAATCTGGCGAAATTTTGACATGATGACGGGGCAATTCCGAAGAAAAGGAACTATCCCGAAAGAAATAGAAAGCTTGAAGATGGGCTCAACATCGCTGCGAGCTCCGAAACTCCAAACTTTCGAAACCTAAAAGTCTCCGCAAAATCAGGAAGAGCTCAACATCACTGCGAGCTCCAAGTTCCCAAATTTGCAAAAACTTTCAGGTATGCTATCACATCATGCTACAAATTTAATTTACAAATTAAAGGCATGCATGAACATCTAGGTTTGCAAAAAAAAAAAATGCATTATCATGATGAGCAAAAAAAAAAGAAAAAGAAACTTTCTCTAAAAAAAAAAGGGAGGGAAAGAAAAAAAAAAGAGAAGAAAAAAATGAGGGCTGGCCCACAGGCCGTGGCCCACAGGCCACGTGGCCGTACGGCCAGATCCGTACGGATCTGTCCGTACGGCCCACACAAAAAAAAACAAACATGAAAAAAAAAAAAAGAAAAGAAAGCAAAAAAAAAAAAAACGTGTAAAAAAAAAGGAGGCAAACACGTGAAAAAGAAAAAAAAGAAGAAGAAAAGAAAGAAACAAAAAAAAAAGAAGAAAGAAGAACTTTTTTTTTTTCCTACAATGGAGTTTTCTTGAAAAAAAAGGGAACTTACTTGAAGCCATTGATGGAGAAGAAGAAGAAAAGTCTTGAAGATCTTGAAGAAGAAAAGCTCTTGGTCTTGAAGCCCTCTTGAGATTATTGCAAAAGAAAGTAATAAGAGCAAGAGATCCAACCTTCTCCTTGCTTTTATAGAGGAGAGCAAACCAAAGAAGGAAAGAAGAAAGAGGTAAGTGTTACTAATTAGTAACCTTACCAAAAGAAAGAAATTAGAAAGATTCTTTCCCAAAAGAAAGATATCTTGAGGGATTCTCTCCCAAAAAGAAATCAATGAGAGATTTTCTCCTAAAAGATATAATCTATGACGGATTCTTTCCCAAAAGAAAGATATCTTGAGATATTCTATCCCAAAAATAAAGGGATCATGAGAGATTCTCTCCAAGTAAAGATATTCTTGGATATTCTCTATCCAAATGAGATATTTTTGGATATTCTTTACAAAAATGACACCATATGAGATCTAAGCTATTTCAAAAGCTTAAGGTCCCATGGGTTAGCCCATATGAGCCAGGTTTGACCACCTAGGCACACAAAAAAAAAAAAAAAAAAAAAAAAAATTTTTTTTTTTTGGGCTTTTAGTCAAAGAGAAATCCCTTTTACCAAGAGCATACAAAAATGGTTCCATGCCTCTTTTGAGTTGATTGGACCATACAAAAGAAAATTCCAAGCCCCATGAGCTTCCAAAAATCAAACCATCCAGCCTCATCTACCAAATTGAGCCAAATTCTTGAAATTGACATTCCATCAAAACCAAAACCTGGTCCCCTAACTTGTCACATACAGCCTGTTAGGTCACAAGACCAAAACCAAAAATCAAAACCTGATCCCCTAACTTGCCACATACAGCCTGTTAGGTCACAAGATCAAAACCAAAATTGATCCCCCAACATTCCACATACAGCTTGTTGGGTCACACGATCAAAACCAAACCTGACCCCCTAACCTGCCATATATAGCCTGTTAGGTCACAAGGTCAAAACCCAAATCCGCATCCCTGATGTCATCTTCAAAACTTTGCCTCGAGATGGTACGTGATCCCTTTCACTACCATAAAATTCCCCTGGAAGCTCAAAAGGCTACAAATACCAAAAAGAAAGATTGCTCAAAGACTCTTGGTCAAGTCACAGGCTCTCCTTCAAAAATCTCTTCGAGGCACATCGACTACAAAAGTTAAGCAACTCGCCGCTGTACCTCGAGGGGGCATTTGTTGACACCAAAAATGTCACTTTGCCTCATCAAGATCCAAAGAGCTACATGAAGTCGCAACCTGCCATAAATAGGCAATGCTGCTTCCAAAAATCAAATCTTGTCAGAATCAAACAAAAACTGCAAGATTCTTCCAGACAGCCAAAAGAGGAGTACACAAGAAGTTTCGGGCCATTTCAAAATCATTTGGCCTAACTTCGCTTCTCCGACAGCCGAAAAGGAGCTCTCGGCGACAAAAGCTCTCCGGGACCATGGTTTCCAAGACAGAACCTATGGATCATCTTAAAATGACTCCAATAGGTTCCCTGTCAAATTTCAAGTCAATCGGACATCGGTTGACCACACATCAAACCGCGACATCTTCATCGCGACAAAAAGCAAGTCTGCAGGTGATAGGACCCCAAACGGCTTCGAAACTCAAACAAAAGCCTATGGTTGGTCTTATTTATTGCTCAGGAGGCTTCACACCAAATTTCAGGTCATTCCGACATCGTTTGACCCAGTTTCAGCTTCTGACGGAAAATCGGCAGCTCTGCGCGACAAAGTCTTCGGCTTTCTCAGGAAATTGGAAACTTTGCAAAATAAAATGCAAGGATCCTCATCAGGTTTCCTACAAAGAAATCAGGCCAATAAATGGTCAAAATGTCAAGGAAAAGTACAGAAGAAAAAAGAATAAAAAAAAAGCAAAAACGGACGCAAAACGGGACACGAAAGGGGGAAAACCCCCCCAGGGTCGCAGACCCCTGCGACCCTGGGCCAGGGTCGCCGGCGACCTTGGACCCCGGGGTCGCCGGGAAAGCCCCGGAAACCCCGGTTTTCGCCGTTTTTTCGCGATTCGAAGGGCCCAGCCTCTGGTACTTTCCAAAATTCATGCTTTTGAGACACCAAGTCCTCTGACATCCGTCCAAAACACGGGTAAATCATCAAGAGTATCGAAGACAGTATTGATCGCCACCCGGTCAACCAAAAAAGTGTGCTTTCCACCCGACCGATCGAGAAATCGACAGGACAGATGGCACCGACCCGCTGTTGGCAACAAACACCTGAAATTACATGATCATCTGATGTCGATCTACATGAAGATCCATCGATGATCATCAACAGAAGAATCTCAAAAGACGTGGCACGGCCCGCGACTCTTCAGCTGCTCGGCGACCACTTAATGCGATTAATTGACTAGCTTTATTACAGTCATTAATCCATTTCTTTGGACGGCCC
This sequence comes from Litsea cubeba, assembly GCA_012931725.1. Taxonomy (NCBI): domain Eukaryota; kingdom Viridiplantae; phylum Streptophyta; class Magnoliopsida; order Laurales; family Lauraceae; genus Litsea; species Litsea cubeba. Next base: position 26,405,174 of record CM022953.1, read on the forward strand.
AATCAGAAGCAAGCATTCGGGAGTTACAAGTCAAGAGATTCATGGCATTTAACCCATGAAACTCCTCCCATCATGGCGATTAAAGGCGATTAAATGCCCTCAATCTCCTCCGGCCAATCAGAAGCCAAGAAAAAGGAGTTACAAAATAAACAATTCAATTTTGTAACTCCTCCCATTATGCGGCTTAATGACAATAAAAGCCCATAAACCCACCTAAAAGGCTACCTAAAAGCCTATAAATAGGAGGGCTCTCCAAGAAGAAATGATATCACAGAGCATCAGAAAAAACAGACAACGAACATCAACAGACAGCAGACAGAAATCCAGAGAAAAGAAAAAGAGAGAAAACTCTGCGGAAGTTCTACACCGGCCACCGCAACAAGGTGACAAAAGTCCCTTGGGGGGTACCCCCCCCCCCCCCCCCAAGGTCCTTGCCTTCTCCTCCTGCCTCCAATGGCTTAGATGTGGCTTTTCAGCCCGTCTACTCGGCTTTTTATTGGACATAGGACCTTCCTTTGGTCTTTGTCCTCTAAAAACCCGAGGTTATAGCCAAGCCAAGCGAATCAATAGCATCCTCTGTTCTCATCTGCATGGATGATGGCGAAGCCCACATATGGCTTGCGACCGTCAATCTAAACGAGTCCCCCACAATCTCCTGAGAAGTTAGATCTTCCTTTTCTTGCTTTTCATTGTAGTTTGTATTTTTTCAAAAGAGACAAAAATCACAATTCTTGTCTTTCATTATTGATAAGGATTGTAAATCGGCTATAAACGCCAAAATCGGCTATAAACGCCAAAAATCGGCTATAAACGCCAAAATCGACTATAAATGCCAAAAAAATCGCCTTTCACGGCAAACTAAGAAAAATGTCTCTTTTCTTAAATATATGTGCAATGGAAAACTTGAAAGAAGTTGATTTCCTTTTTACTTGGGAAGGTTGATCCCCGGATCACCACTTGCAATTCCAAGTAAAAATAGAAAATCTGGCACACCCACAAAAAAAGGAAATGTTGATGCACGCCCTTGCCCCCCGGTTACGAAAGGGTCGGACCCGATGGACTCCCACGTCCGCCGACCTCGGTAGAACCGAGCAGGAGCGCGGTCCATCAACCTGTAGTTTATTGGGGACTATATGCATTCTGGAAAAAAGCTTCTCGAATGAATTGGAAAACACATATTCATTCACCGATTTAAACAACATATGACTCTCATCTACACCCATTTAAACATAGATTCATTCAAAAATTCATTTACACCTGGAATGATATAAAAACTAAAATACAACACATGATCATCAATAAACGACATATAGCCACGAAAATGTGATGTATTTTGCATAAATACATATTCCTTAAATTTTCACTCTCAATATGTGCACGCATGAGTCGGTTTTGTGCCTCTAAGGCTTCTTTAATTCATTCAATAGATGATGTCAAGTTTCCATTGACTCTTTCAAGCCTTGAGTTAGGTGGATGCTCCCTTGAGACTTGATCTTTCCAGAAAAATGCATCGCATCCATTGTCATCCTACAATCAAGGGAATTCCTTTTTTAGCAAAAGGACATATATTTGAATCACAAATTGAACATTTCAGTAATTACCACAAATAAGAATTTTTATAGCTCACTTACATTCCAATATGGACATCTCCAAAACTTCCGATTCGGATTGGTCTCCGTATGACTTGTAAATAATCTCATGTCTCCACTCCCACATGGGCATTTTGGAACCCAATTAGTGTTCCTGGAATTGGATGATGACATCTGGTCCAACCACTTTTAACCTATAAATCAATCAAATTTATTTTTTGAGAAAAATAGTATCAACTCCATACATGCCGCTTGTAAATGAGCGACTGCCACATCCTTTAGCTTGAAAAAAAAAACTGTGGGTATTAAGATTTATCCCAATTACTGTTTACATTGTTTAAATCATGTCTCAGCCATTACTGAGTTGCCACATTCAGCCATGTTTGAAAATCAGCTTTCACATAGGCATATTATCAAACACCCTTTCTGCATACAACAATAATTTACTTTCTGCATACACCCATAAAAAAAGAAAAGAAAGAAAAAGCCATACAAACAGTGAGAAGAGGATTGTAGACCCGAGGAAGAAAAAAAGAGGGCTTTTTCGCCGGAGCACTGTTGGTGCGAGAGCAAAACTGCTTGGCGGTGTGAGGCAGTTTCACCGTTTTCACGTTTCTGACGCTATGACGGAGTGAGAGCAGCGGTGCCTGCCCGAGAAGATCGCTTCTCCGTCCTGCAGCCAGAACCTCTTCTCCGTTTTAGTGCCTTTGACGCACTGCCGGAGCGAGAGCAGCAGGGAGTGCCTGAGAAGATCGGTGCTGCGTCCTGCAGCCAGACCCTCTTCTTCGTTTTAACGCCTTTGACGCACTGCCGGACCAAGACGCTCTGCGAAAACGGAGAGGAGCAGTGCCAGCCGGAGAAAATCGCTGCGACGGCCTGCAGCTAGACCCTCTTCTCTTCGCGCCTTTGACGCACTGCTGGACCGAGAGCACTGGTGCCTATCGGAGTTGAAAGTCGCTTCGTCCTGCATCCAGAGCAAAGAAAAAATTAATAGAAGCGTTTGGGAGACCGGAAGAGAGGAAAGTCACTTTGAGAGATGAGTTTGGAATCGAGTTTTGACCAGAGAGTTTTGAAACGAAAAATTGGGGGGAATGGTTTTGACATGACAGGTTCTGTGACGTGACGTGTCTCCATTCTCTCTCCTGCAGCGCATGCGTTTTTCTCTCTCCTGCAGCCTTGCTTTTTGACTTTTATTGCTTTTTGACTTTTATCACTCACCGTTGGATCCGAAATGAAAACGAAGGACCGAGATTAAGCTCTCTCATAGATCTGGTGAGAGTCTCTCTCACCAGAGCAGCTCCCTACTTTAGTTATAGGGATTTGATCGGGTGAGAAGTATTCGCACCAATAACGTGCGAAGTCGGACTTTCACCGTTGGATCGTTGAAATGATCCAACGGTTCAGGGGCTCCAAATATAAGGATGAAAAGAATGGAAGGAAACCCATTTTGCCAGATTTCTCTCTCCAGACCTCAAAAGTTCGCGCTCCTCTCTTCCCACTCTCTTCTCAAACGTGAAAGAAAACCCTAGCGCCTCTCTGTACGAAAGATCAGGCATCGTCCCCTCTCATCTCCATTGGCAGCGCCCTCACCCCCTTCCCCGGGCCCTCCTGTGAATCCAATCTCTGCCTCCTCCCCTTGCTCGCATGTGTGGTGGTGGAGGAGCCAAAAACCCTAAGGCATCGGCGTCCTCTCTTTTCGATCTTTCCAAAGATGATACAAAAAAAAGAAGAACAAGATCGATTCATCGGTGTCGATAAGAACGAGAGAACCGAAAGCCCTTTCTCATTCGATTCCACATAAACTCCACCATTAGCGAGTCTGTTTCTCACACTAAATGTCAGATTCTTGAGGAGAAAGATCGTTGAATGAAATATTGTAGATATTTAATTCCTTTTTCTCTTTTGTGAGTTTGAGCTTTAGCCTATTTTCTTTCCTTTTTTTAGGCGTGTTCCTGGATTTTTAAGGGTGGTACTCATTCAGAGATCAATGTAGGATGCTTGAGACTGATATTTTGTGGGAATGTTTTTGCAGTTGTTTGATTTTTCATTAATATGAGAATTTCTATTGTTGCAAAAGAAATGTATGTCTTAAACCGTGTTTATTAGAATTTCTTTGTAGTCATGTGATCTTTTGGTGGATCGGATGGGAGGGAGGGGAGGAGATGAAATCGGATCGGCCTCCTCCCTCCAATCTAATCCTCCCTAAATATGAAGCCCTCTCTTTCATTGAAATTTTTTTTTTTTTGTTCCACCGAGTCTCCTATCTGCCTTCTGATTGGTTTCTTGGAGTGTTCTCCATTTCTGGGTTAAAATCTTGTCTATTTTTTTTTAATAAATATATGTATGGATAAAAAGATATTATATTGCTTTTGAGTTTTATTTGGTATAGTTATATTTGGAGTTTTTTTTTTTTTTTTATATATGTAGGTGCAGAAAATAATGACCCACAATAAGGAGGTGCCTTAGAGGACTTATCCAATGATGATGATGACTGGGAATGACTGGGTGCCGTCCGAAAGCCTGAAAGAGAAGAGAAAACGATCAAAGGACCCTGGCCTGGGCGGCGCAAGGCTCTCCGATGCCAAAGTCAGTGTGGGAACTGGAACAATGGAAGGAGAGGGAGAAGAGACAGAGTAACGGCTCTGTGGATGAAATTGTGCGTACCTTTAATGGTGGTTTGAGTCTCTATTTATAGAGTTTGGGACGTATCTTTGGGAGATATCGTGGTGGGGTCTCATGAATCGATTCGGATGCCATGATCAGCCCACGTTGTCATAAATGCGCGTCGGATCAGCCCACGTCGCATTTAATACGCGTCGGTTCAGCCCACGTCACATTTAATGTGCCAGATCGTGGTGGACGCCTTTGGCGATAGGGGATCGTGGGATCTGCCCTCGGGCCTTGCCCTGATGTGGCCTCAGCCGCTGGATGTCGTGTCTGTCCCACTAGCTCGTGCCTTTATCCCTCCACGTGCCTGGTGACGTGGAGGATGAGGGGCGTGAGTAGAGACTCTTTCTGGTTTCGGCTTCCATCCCGGCTTCTTCAGCCGAGGTGGAGCTTTCTGCCGAGATGGCATCCGGGGTGGCCCAGCTGAGGTGGAGCTTCCTGCCGAGATGACGCCCGAGGCGGGCCAGTTCGGCGCTAAAGGCCCGGAGCTGCATGACTTCGGCCGGACCTCCTGTCCTGGTAGCCGGAGTGAGCCTGGTGCCATGTAGATGGCATGCGGATGGCACGTGAGAGTGCTTAGTCTCATCTGATGGCTGTGATTAGCGTAATCCAGTGGTTCTGGAAATCTCCCCACACAATATAGTTTTTCATGGAAATGTAGTGATTTTGTGTGTTGCAATATAATTCATATTGTTGATGCGTTCTCTGTGTAGGGATTTCCATCTTACAACGAGGATTTTAATCACTTTACATAAGGTTTTTGTGTAGAATTTGAATTCTGAAGAAGTTTTATTCATTCTTTGTTTTATCATTTGAATTCCAAAATTTTATTTTCTAGGCCTGTACAATGACCATTGACGTAGCTTGACGTACAAGTTTTACTTCAACGTTCTTGTTGCAAGCTATTACTATGTACAACAATGCACAGGTTCACATCCATGAGGTTGGATTGGTGTGCAACTCTGTCAAGGGAAATATGTATGTGTTCTTTGCAGAATCCAGTATGGGGGTTGAACAGATGGATGTTCTCTCTTTTGCTGACTCCCAGTGGATTAGGTACCCGAAAGATGAATTGTACAACACCCACTTAACAAATTTTCAGGCCACCTAATATGAAAATAGTTGGATGCATTCCGTTGAGCTACAGGCATGCATACCATCTCCATATTTTAAGAAATTCAGTTGCACACAATTAGCATTTCATACAAGAGAAATGACTCGGGTAATTAACACATCTGCCACTAATCATCTGGAGTGGCCTGCAGAAATAAACATCCATGAAGCTACATATCGGAAGAAATAAACATCCATGAAGCTACATATCGGAAAAATTCAACAGGAAAGAAGGAATATAGCCGGATGATCTTGTTACATGGAGAATTTATAATTACTATGGCATACTTCATTTGTTTGATTTAACAAAGTCAAAATCCAACAAGGCCACATATTACATTCTCTGCACAATTTGTTAACCACATTCCAACTCTTCTAACACATTTCCCACCAGCGGACTACTATATCTATTGATAGCCACATCCTACCAGCAAAGCCTTGTCCAACGGTAGTTCATTCAAGGCCTACAAAATAAGAGTTGTAAAAGATAATCAGGACAATCAAATTAAATGTCAAAAATTTATAATAAAAAGAGGATTCCTGAACAATTGAGATTAATATGTCAGAAATCTATACCTAAAATCCTCTAAGTAATTTGTCATCGAAAATCAACCTTTCCGAGGCCTGGACTTCAATAAAAGCCTCGAAGTTATATTCTAAACCATTCCCATTATTTGCAGAGATATAGACTGTAGAACTGAAAGTAAGAGATGAAATCAATAAATAGCATTACAAATTCACAATTGAATAATAATAAAAAAAAAGACATGTAAAGAAAGCAACATCTAAATGGAATAATACCTTTTGACAAGAATAGGCCGATTGCAGTATATTCAATTGGAATAATGCCTCCACTCCTAAACTACATTTTAAGAGACCTGTAGTTTTACTTACCAAAAAAAACAGACCTGTAGTTTCAATTGTTTAAACAAAACCAATCAATAGTTAACATTCAATAGGAAGAGTGCCCAGAGGAGATAAAGGTTTTCTTCTCCTCCTCCCTACTCTTTTAAAAAAGAAATGCCATACAGACAAGGGCAGAGCCAAAAAAGAATTTTACTTGGAATGGACAGGGAGCTCTGTAAAAATCTGGGGGGGCACCTTAAAATTAAGAGACATATATATGGTGATGAATATGTTTGAATGTGGAATCCCTACCAACCTTATCCCCAGAATCCACCATCCCCAAGTACTCTGCATCTCAATTCAAAGAAGGGTTCATCCATCATTCTAACTTAAAATCAAGATTGACTCCTCATCTACTTCAACCTGAGTCCACATCAGTCCTTTCCTCCTCCACCCTCATCCTTTGTACGAATTGGAATGCCCGCAGATTCTCACATAATCAGCACCCAACTGCCCACACACCTAGGGATGGCAACGGGTTGGCAATATCCGCCTCCATATCCGAATCCAATTCTCCTTCTCCATATCCGCTTCGATCTCCGAACGGATATCCATTCTATCCTCCATCCCCGCCTCCAAACGGAGATCGGATATCCAAACGGAGAATCGGATATCTAAATCATAAAAAAAATATTAAAAAGACAATACAATTCAAAATATAATTTAAGCATTAAAAACATTAAAAAGACAATACGACTCAAAATATATCCAAAAATAAACTTTCAAAATAAAGTCATTCAAGTTTCTACACACTTACACAAGTCATACAAATCCAAATTAAATCCAAATTAGTTTTAATTCAAAATTTCAATCAACAAGCAACAATACATCAATCCTTAAGAAACATCATTTCCAACTCCAAGCCATCTCATCTCTTCTTCCAACCTACATATAAAATTAAACTACGGTCATTACTACGGGTCGGATACGGGTCGGAGATCGGATATCCAAACGGATCTTCGGATCGGATATCTCCATATCCGCCTCCGATCCGATCTCCGAATTTTTTTCAAAATCCACATCCGAATCCGACCCGATCTCCGAAAAAATCTCCTAAATCCATATCCAAATGGAGCGGGTATCGGATCGGATCGGATCGGACCGGACGGAATTGCCATCCCTACACACACCTCCTAATTCATGCTACCGTAACAAAATAATAAAAACTCTTCCAAAATATACAAATCTATAATCTCAGTTTCTTGTTAAAATAAAAAGAAATCAAGAGACCTTCTGTTTTGGGGGTGGGGGCCAAAGAGAGGGAGGGAGGGAGAGACTAACCTGGAAGGAGAAGGGAATGGGACCTGTCGACTGCAACGAGACCAGCAACTACGAGGGGTTGGGAGTTGGAGAGAAGGGTGTTCGCCACCCATAGGGGAAGAGCCATCTGGATCGTAGGGCTGATGGAGATAAGAGGGGAAGGGCCCTGATCTTTCGTGTTGAGACTTGAGAGGCGCTAGGGTTCTCATTTTGAGTTTGAGAATTGGGAAGAGGAGCGGGGACTTTTGAGGTCAGAAGAGGGAAATCGTGCGAAATGGATTTTCTTTGATGTTCTTCGTCCTTTAATATGGAACCGCTGGACCGTTAGATCAGCCGCACGATCGAACGGTGGAAGTCTGACTTCGCACGTTATTGGTGCAAAACTGTGAATACTTCTCAGTTACTAGATATAATCCCTTTCTTGTTGAAGTTACTAGATATAATAATCTTTCCTCATCCTTAGAAGTTGCCCCACTGGTAAAAATGTCATGTCTCGCACAGCTGTCAAGGGCAAAAACCCACTGCGCTGGTAGTGTCACACCTCGAAACTGGGCCCTGCAGTGATCCGATCTCGGGATGCGAAATTTTGAAATTTATTAAAACTTTTGTATTTCCCAAGATCCGCATGAGTGAGGATAACAAAACCCCATCACAACTTGAATATTTTGCGGAAGCTAATCATGGTGATTGCGACTCGGAGCCCGTGGCCATTGGCTTCCGTGTCGCACTCGCCCATTAACATGAAGTCATCAAATTAAGGCTTATAATCAAACTTGTACAAATCATGAATCATAGAACATTGAGCTGGCAGTAACATGATAATTTATTTTCCACAAGTGTTCAAATTACAAGTTAACAAGTGTATTAATTGCAATCCCAAACACTACAACAAGCTGCAATTTTAGCCACGTTTTTATAAATTCGTCGGTAAAAGTTAGGTTTTCCCGACGTTTTATAATTTCGTCGGTAACATAGACCATTTACCGACGTTTTTAATTTCGTCGGCAAAAATCATACTTTACCCGACATTTCTTAATAAAACGTCGGTAAAATACTATCTTTTACCGACATTTTTCTACAAAACGTCGTTAAAGTTTACCATCAAATTCATTATTTTCTAAAAAATATATATCTTTTACGACGAAAAAAAATGTCAGTAAAAAAATGATTATTTTATTTTATTTCTTTACCGACGCAAAAAACGTCGGTAAAATATTTTTCAATTTTTATTTATTTTTCTTTTTATTTTACCGACGGAAAATAACGTCGGTAAATATTTTTACTATTTTTATTTTATTTATTTTACAGACGAAAACGGCTCGTCGGGTGTCCGGAACCGAAAACGGCCGTGGGGAAAAACCGGAGACTGGCACAAGCACTTCACTTGAGGGTAGAGTAACCTGTAGGAACTGACGGTTCGCAAATAGGACTCTCACTCAGAGAATTACGAGCAAAACATGAGATTTTCCAAGACTTAGGCCCGAAAACGGCCCGTCGGGGGTCCAGAACGGGAAACAGTCCAAGGATAAATAGGAAACGAGCACGAACGCTTCGCTCGAGGGTAGATTAACCTGTAGGAACTGACGGTTCGCAAATAGGACTTGCGGTTAGAGAATCACGAGCGAAAAATGAGATTTTCCAAGACTTAGGCTCGAAAACGGCCCGCCGGGTGTCCGGAACTGGAAACGGCCGTGGGGAAAGATCGGAGACCGGTACAAGCACTTGTCTCGAGGGTAGAGTAACCTGTAGGAACTAATCTCCCGGTCAGAGAATTACGAGCGAAACATGAGATTTTCAAACACTTAGGCTCGAAAACGGCCCGTCGGGGGGTCCGGAACGGGAAACGATCCAAGGAAAAATAGAAAATCGGCACGAGTACTTCGCTCGAGGGTAGATTACCCTGTAGGAACTGACGGTTCTTAAATAGGACTTCAGGTCAGAGAACTACGAGCGAAACATGAGATTTTCCAAGACTTAGGCTCAAAAACGGCTCGCCGGGTGTCCGGAACTGGAAACGGCTGTTGACACCAAAAATGTCACATTGCTTATTCAAGAGCTAGAAAACTGCATGAAGTCGCAACCTGCCATAAATAGGCAATGCTACTTTCAAAAAATCAAATCTTGTCAGAATCAAATAAAAACTGCAAGATCCTTCAAGACAGCCAAAAGAGGAGTACACAAGAAGTTTCGGGCCATTTCAAAATCATTTGGCCTAACTTTGCTTCTCCGACAGCTGAAAAGGAGCTTCCGGCGGCGAAAGCATCGGAGACACCAAATCTTCGATCAGAGCCGATGGATGGTCTCAAAATACATCCAAAAGGCTACATGTCAAGTTCCGAGTCAAACCGACAACGTTTGACCCTACATCAGCCCTCGAACAGTTAAATCAAGCCTCTCAGCGGCGAGAACCTCCGAGGCCATCACTCATCAGATAGAGCACATGGACGGCTACAAAATGCTTACAAAGGGCTACACGTCAAATTTCAGGTCATTTCGACAACATTTGACCATACTTTGATGTTCGGAAGCCAAATCAGGCCTCACGACGGTGAAGCTCCCCGGGACCATGGTTTCCAAGACAGAGCTTGTGGATCATCTTAAAATGACTCCAATAGGTTCCTTGTCAAATTTCAAGTCAATCGGACATCGGTTGACCGCACATCAAGCCGCGACATCTTCATCGCGATAAAAATAAGTCTACTGGTGATAGGACCCCAAACGGCTTCAAAAATCAAACAAAAGCCTTTGGTTGGTCTTATTTATTGCTCAGGAGGCTTCACCTCAAATTTCAGGTCATTCCGACATCATTTGTCCCAGTTTCAGCTTCTGACGGAAAATCGGCAGCTCTGCGCGACAAAGTCTTCGGCTTTCTCGGAAAATTAGAAGCTTTGCAAAAAAAAAATGCAAGGATTCTCATCTAGTTTTCTATAGGGAAATCAGGCTAATAAATGATAAAAAATGTCAAGGAAAAATACAGAATAAAAAAGAATAAAAAAATAGCAAAAACGGACACAAAACGGGACAAAAGGGGGGAAAACCCCCAGGGTCGTCAGCCCCTGCGACCCCGGGGCCTGGGATCGCCGGGAGGGCCTCGGAAACCCAGTTTTTTGCCATTTTTTTTTTCTATTCGAAGCATCCGACCTCTGGTATTTTCCAAAATTCATACTTTTGAGACACCAAATCCTCTGACATCCATCAAAATCACGGGTCAATCATCAAGAATATCGAAATCAACATTGATTGCCAACCGGTCAACCAAAAAAGTGTGCTTTCTACCCGACCGATCGAGAAATCGACAGGACGGATTGTTAGATATCGCGATCACTGAGAGGGGGGGGGTGAATCAGTGATTCCTTTTTCAACAGGTCCAATTTAACAGCAAAAGCAAATCAAATCACACAATGACACCAGATTCAAGAGCACATCGTCGTCCACACTTGCTGTAGAAACATGCAACACAACTGCACACAGCAACAGCACCTTCTTCTCTCCAAAACCCTCTCTCTTTTCTCTTCTATTCTTTCTCTCTTCTTGTGTTCTTAAAAACGAACCAAACATGCCTTTATATAGGTTATGGTAACCCTAAAGAGTGTTTAAATTAGGCTAGAATTTGTTTAGAAAGAGTCCCAAACGAAATACTTAAGTTTCCTGAATTTTCGTGCAAAACTTCTATTTCTGCGCAACTCAGGTTTCCCGTGTGTTCTACCGGTAGTACTTGCGGTAGAACAGATGAAATTCTCATGTCCAAGCTTCTGCTAGAATTTAAGCCACTTCTACCGGTAGTACTTGCGGTAGAACTTTCAGGGCAGCCACTTCTACCGGTAGTACTTGCGGTTGACAGATGGGAATCTTAGGGTCAGCCTTTTCTACCCCTTTTCTACCCCTGTTCTACCCCTGTTCTACCGGTAGAAATACCGGTTGACAGATGAAATTCTGATTTCCTATACTGTTCTGTTTCAGCTCTGTTTTCTCTTTGAAGCTCTATCAACACCACACTTGTGACATTGTGTTGACAATAATTCCAACACAAGATGATACTTGAGATACTAATTTCTTCAATTCTTCATTAAACTTCTCAAGGCATCTCAAATTCCAACAATCTCCCCCTTTGGAATTGTTGGCAACACTTTTGGAACTTCAACACTTAGAACACATTAAACTAGTTGATCTTCATGAAGCTTCTTCAGAACCATAGTCTCCCCCTGTCTTTAAAAAAAAAAAATCAAGATCTCTAACACTCTTGATACCAATCTCCCCAAAGTTATCATAGCATAACTTCTTCTAAGCATAATTTTCTCCTTGCTTAAGTCGTTCTCCCCCTTTGACAACAAGTCCAAAGGGACCAACGAAGGAGCGAATAGGTTATTTAAGGAATACTTTGCTCCCCCTTTCAAGCACAACTCCTAAGGATTAGGAGAGTGAGTAACTCCTAATTTTTTTTCGGAGATACTCGAAGACTTCTTTTGGCAGAGGTTTTGTGAAGATATCAGCAACTTGCTCAGTAGTTGGGACATATTCCAACTTTACCTCACCATCTGCAACCTTTTCCTTGAGAAAGTGATAGCGAATTGCTACATGCTTTGTTCTAGAATGTTGAACAGGATTCTTTGAGATGTGAATTGCACTTGTGTTGTCACAGAGGATCGGCGTAGGATCCGTTGTCGGAACTCCTAGATCAGAGAGCATTTGCCGCATCCATAACACTTGTGTACAACAAGTGGCCGCTGTAATATATTCTGCTTCCGCTGTAGAAAGGGATACTGAGTCTTGTTTCTTACTGTGCCATGCCACCAACCTGTCACTGAGATAGAATGCACCACCGCTTGTACTCTTGCGATCATCTATACATCCAGCCCAATCGGCGTCAGAGTATGCAACAAGAGTAAAGGATTTGCCTTTAGGATACCAAATGCCAAGCTCCATGGTACCTTTCAGACATCGAAATATCCTTTTTACTGCTGTAAGGTGCGTCTCAGTTGGTGATGCTTGAAATCGAGCCACCATACATAATGCTTGCAGAAGATCCGGTCTTGTAGCAGTCAAATAAAGCAAGCTTCCTATCATAGAACGATAAGTGGTGTGATCAACGGACGAACCCTTATCATCTTTGCTTAGCTTTGTATTCGTTGTCATTGGTGTGCTCACAGGCTTGCTGTCTTCCATGTTAAATCGCTTCAGCATTTCCTTGATGTATTTCATCTGTGATATGAAAATACCATGTTTCAGCTGCTGAACTTGTAAACCAAGGAAGAACTTTAGTTCTCCAAGCATTGACATCTCAAATTCTTTCTTCATCTCTTCAGCAAAATTCCTGCACATTTCTTCATCATTGCCACCAAAGATTATGTCATCGACATAAACAATGACAACCAGCTGTTTGCTCAACTCTGTTTTGACATAAAGATTGCTATCAACTAGTCCTTTTCCAAAACCGATCTTGCGGAGATATAGGTCCAGCCTTGCATACCACGCCCTTGGCGCTTGTTTTAGCCCATAAAGAGCCTTTTTTCAATTTGCACACTAGGTCTGAATTTTTGCTAATAAGAAAACCATCAGGTTGCTCAATGTAGACCTCTTCTTCAAGTAATCCATTCAAGAAGGCTGACTTTACATCCATCTGAAATACCTTGAAGGTTTTGTATGCAGCCAATGCAAGAAACATACGAATGGCTTCCAGACGAGCCACTGGTGCAAAGGTCTCTTCAAAATCTATGCCTTCAACTTGAGCATAGCCTTTACAAACTAACCTTGCTTTGTTTCGTATGACCTGACCATCTTCATTCAGCTTATTCCGAAAGACCCATTTAGTACCAATAACATTCTTATCGGTAGGTCTAGAAACTAGTTCCCATGTGGAGTTCTTCTCAATTTGCTCCAACTCCTCATGCATAGCTTTTAACCAACTTTCATCGAGACTGGCATCAGCCACAGTCTTGGGTTCAATGGTGGACACAAGTGAGTAATTGCTAACTACACTTTGTCTTGTTTTAACACCGGCCTCAGGATCTCCAATGATTTGTTCCTTAGGGTGTTGCTCTACCCAAGTGCTTTTCTTTCTAGGTGTAGCATTCTCTGAGTCATCAGAATCATTAGGTTTAGCTACTTCATCATCAATCTCACTCGAGTCCTCATAAACGGGACTGTCATAATGAGTTCCATTCTTTGATTCATGGTTTTCAATCAATTCTAACATCAGCACTTTCTATGATTTTTCTGGTCCTTTTGTTAAGACATCTGTAAGCCTTACTAGATGAGGAATAACCCAGAAATATACCTTCATCAGCTCTTTCATCAAATTTGCCCGGATTTTATTCAAGACGCTTGATGTAACACTTGCTACCGAAGACTCTGAAGTGCTTGACTGTTGCTTTTCGCCCCAAACCATAGCTCATAAGGAGTTTTGTCTTCATTTGGCCTGATCAAGCATTGATTCTGAATGTATACAGCCGTATGGATTGCCTCCTTCCAGTATTTGTCAGCCAGCTTGCTCTCAGTTAGCATTGTACGAGCCATCTCTTGAACGGTGCGATTTTTCCGTTCCACAACTCCATTTTGCTGTGGAGTTCTAGGGGCTGAATACTGTCTCTGAATGCCATGGTGCTCACAATAGTTAGTGAACTCTTCAGATGTGAATTCACGGCCTCGATCAGACCTTAAAATCTTGATACGTTTTCCAAGCATATTTTCAACCTGTGCTTTAAACACTTTAAAACGATCAAGTGCTTGATGTTTATGTTTAAGAAACAATACCCATGTCATACGAGTATAATCATCAATGCATAACATAAAATACTTATCTCCATTGGTGCTTTGAGTTCGCATCGGTCCACAGAGATCAGTGTGCACTAGCTCAAGAGGTTTCTTTGAATGATGCTCCTTTGACTTGAACATTACCCTCGTTTGCTTTCCCTTTTGGCAAGAATCGCAAATGGGGTTGGAAGGCTTTTCAACTGTAGACATACCTCTGACAGCCTTTGAATTGCAAATCTTTGACATGTTATCAAAGTTTAGATGCCCAAGGCGTTTGTGCCACAACCAACTTTCCTCTGTCCGACTCATCAAGCAAGTCTTTTCAGCTCCATCTGACAATGTATAGAGATTTCCAGCAGTCCTAGATCCAGTAGCCACTGTTTTGCCGTTGCTACACTTCTTGATAGCAAAACCATTCTTAGAAAAAAACTTCGTGGCCTTTGTCACAGATCTGGCTTACACTAAGCAAGTTGTGTCTCAGTCCAGACACATATAAGACCTCGTCTGATCTGATCTTGTTTGCCTTTTAGCTGAACAACACCTTTTCCGCAGATTTTGGCACCATCATTGTTACCAAACTTCACTGATCCGCCTTCATAGTGCTGTAATTTGACAATTTTTCCTTATCACCTGTCATATGGCTTGAACAGCCACTATCAAGGACCCATGGTGCTGTCTTCTTTTGTGCATTAAATGCCGTTTGCACAATGAGAGATTCTTTGGAATTACCTTCCCTTTTCTTTGCCCTCCATGCCTTAACTAACTTGAGTTTCTTTTCAACCTGAAATTGGTTAGCTATAGGCAACCTACAATCCCTAGCCAAGTGTCCATAATTATGACATATATAGCACTCAATTTTGTGGCTGTTTAGGATTGAAAAAGGGTTCCTAGTCACTAGTGGGCTGTTTCTAACATAGAATTTGCAATCAGCTCATTTATGTCCATATCTATTACAATGATAGCAATAACCATAGAATCTGAACATTCTTCCTTTCTTAGGTGGCTGGTTAAACTTCACAAACCTTTTCTTATTGACCGTCTCAATACTAGGCTGAATTTGAAGCTTTGTAGCCTTGAGAGGTATGGCACTTTTTTCATAACGAAGAAGATGCAGCTTTAGAGGACTCTCCGGTTTCAAATCCAATACCAAATTTATTGTGGAAGGGCTTTTGAACTTTCAGAATTTCATTGAGTTTCATTGTCCCTTCAATCGCTTGGAGTGCTTTGAGTTTTCGGCTACTTTCCAAGTTTTCAGCCTTTGCTCTAGCGATTTCAGTTTCAAGTTTCATAGCCTCTTCCTTTTTGATACTTATTTGATTTTGAAGGACTTCCACCATTCTTTTATATTCTTCAACTTGAGTTTTCAAAGCAATAATTGAACTTTCAGATTCATGAAGAAGTTTCAGATTTTTCTTACTTGTTTTTCGTTCCATGCTAAGCTCCTCAAGTGCGGCAATGAGTTCTTCTTCGAGATTGACCTCAGCCTCCTCTTCCTCTTCCGGCTCTTGCTCCTCTTCTTCTTCAACGGTAACCATGAAGAGAGCTTCAGTTGCCTCGGCTGATTCATCATCGTCTGAAGTTTCAGACGTGCTGTCATTATATTGAGTGATGAAGCTTTTTGCTTTGCCCCTCTTTCTGAAATTTTTCTTCCACTTACTCTTATCGACATAAGAGTCATCATCATTATTTTCTTTCAGCGGACACTTCGCAGCAAAGTGACCAACACCGCCACAATTGAAGCATTTAAAGGGTAGCTTCCCTTTGTACTTTCCATTGCTTCCTTTCTTCAGCTTTTGAACAAATTGAGCCTCAAGCTCATCATCATCAGTATCAGAATCATGACCAGCAGTCTCTTTTCCCTTTTTCTGAACTTTGAAGGCCGCTTCTCTATCAGATGAAGACGTCTTACCTATGCGCATCTCATAGGCAGTGAGTGGAACCATGCAACTCATCCATGGAAAATTCATTCAGATCCTTGGCTTCTTCTATGGCTGAGACTTTTGAATCAAACCGGGGAAGAAGAGATCTTAGAACCTTTTTGACGATGACTGGTTTCTTTAATCTCCTCCCCTAGTCCACGAATGTCATTCGTGACTTCATTCACTCGTTGCAAATATGAGTCAACATTCTCGCTTTCCTCCATGTGAAGAGATTCAAATTGAGAGCGATGGGTTTGCAATTTTGCTTC
The DNA here is from genome assembly GCA_012931725.1 of Litsea cubeba. NCBI lineage: Eukaryota > Viridiplantae > Streptophyta > Magnoliopsida > Laurales > Lauraceae > Litsea > Litsea cubeba. Next base: position 26,421,647 of record CM022953.1, read on the forward strand.
TTTGATCTTCTCATCTCCTTCATGAATGCTTTTCAACTTGTCCCATATTTCCTTGGCTGTTTTGCATGCAATTACTTTGACCAGCTCGCTGTCCACAAGGCCACTAAAGAGTGCATTCTGCGCCTTAGAGTCGTTGTCTGCTAACTTCTTCGTTGCAGCATCATTGGGTACAATGGCAATATTGTAACCGACTCTGACAGTCTCCCAGACATCATAGCCAAGTGACTTAATGAAAGCCTGCATTCTGATCTTCCAGAAGGAGTAATTAGAACCATCAAACAAAGGTGCTTTCTTATTCCCTGTGTTGGTTGCCATGTGATTTGACAAGAGATCACCCTTAGCGTGTTAAGCTTTTCAAGGGAGCCATACGCTCTGATACCAATTGTTAGATATCGCGATCACTGAGAGGGGGGGGGGGTGAATCAGTGATTCCTTTTTCAACAGGTCCAATTTAACAACAAAAGCAAATGAAATCACACAATGACACCAGATTCAAGAGCACATCGTCGTCCACACTTGCTGTAGAAACGTGCAACACAACTGCACACAGCAACAGCACCTTCTTCTCTCCAAAACCCTCTCTCTTTTCTCTTCTCTTCTTTCTCTCTTCTTGTGTTCTTAAAAACGAACCAAACATGCCTTTATATAGGTTATGGTAACCCTAAAGAGTGTTTAAATTAGGCTAGAATTCGTTTAGAAAGAGTCCCAAACGAAATACTTAAGTTTCCTGAATTTTCGTGCAAAACTTCTATTTCTGCGCAACTCAGGTTTCCCGTGTGTTCTACCGGTAGTACTTGCGGTTAGAACAGATGAAATTCTCATGTCCAAGCTTCTGCTAGAATTTAAGCCACTTCTACCGGTAGTACTTGCGGTAGAACTTTCAGGGCAGCCACTTCTACCGGTAGTACTTGCGGTTGACAGATGGAAATCTTAGGGTCAGCCTTTTCTACCCCTGTTCTACCCCTGTTCTACCCGGTAGAAATACCGGTTGACAGATGAAATTCTGATTTCCTATACTGTTCTGTTTCAGCTCTGTTTTCTCTATGAAGCTCTATCAACACCACACTTGTGACATTGTGTTGACAATAATTCCAACACAAGATGATACTTGAGATACTAATTTCTTCAATTCTTCATTAAACTTCTCAAGGCATCTCAAATTCCAACACGGATGGCACCGACCCGCTATTGGCAACCAATACCTGAAGTTTCGTAGTCATCTGATGTCGATCTACTTGAAGATCCATCGTTGATCATCGCCAGAAGAATCCCAAAGGACGCGGCATGGCCCGCGACTCTTCAATTGCTCGACGACCACTTAATGCGATTAATTGACTAGCTTTATTGCAGTCATTAATTCATTTCTTTGGACGACCCAATCAGAAGCAAGCATCCGGGAGTTACAAGTCAAGAGATTCATGACATTTAAACCATGAAACTCCACCCATCATGGCGATTAAAGGTGATTAAATGCTCTTAATCTCCTCCGGCCAATCAGAAGCCAAGAAAAAGGAGTTCCAAAATAAAGGAATTAAATCCTGTAACTCCTCCCATTATGCGGCTTAATGACAATAAAAGCCCATAAACCCTCCTAAATGGCTACCAAGAGCCTATAAATAGGAGAACACTCCAAAGAAATCCAGATCAGGAAAAATCAAACAACTCCCAGAGATAAGAATCAGATCAGCTTCCAAGCACAGAAAATCCAGAGAAAGAAAGAGAGAAAACTCTGCTGAAGTTCTGCATCAGCCACTGTTACAAGGTGACAAAAGTCCCTTGGGGGGTATCCCCCCCCCCCAAGGTCCTTGCCTTCTCCTTGTGCCTCCAATGACTTAGACGTGGCTTTTCAGCCCGTCTACTTAATTTTTTATTAGACATAGGACCTCCTTTTGGTCTTTGTCCTCTAAAAACCTGAGGTTATAGCCAAGCCAAGTGAATCAATAGCATCCTCTGTTCTCATCTGCATGGATGATGGCGAAGTCCACATATGGCTTGCGATCGTCAATCTGAACGGGTCCCCCACAATCTCCTAAGAAGTTAGATCCTCCTTTTCTTGCTTTTCATTGTAGTTTGTATTTTTTCAAAAGAGACAAAAATCACAACTCTTGTCTTTCATTATTGATGAGAATTGTAAATCAGCTATAAACGCCAAAATCGGCTACAAACGCAAAAAATCGGCTATAAACGCCAAAATCAGCTATAAACGCCAAAAAAATCGCCTTTCACGGCAAATTAAGAAAAATGTCTCTTTTCTTAAATATATGTGCAATGGAAAACTTGAAAGAAGTTGATTTCCTTTTTACTTGCGAAGGTCGATCTCCGGATCACCACTTGTAATTCCAAGAAAAATAGAAAATCTGGCACACCCACACAAAAAAAATGTTGATGCACACCTCTGCCCCCGGTTACGAAAGGGTCGTATCCAAACGGACTCCCACGTCCGCCGACCCCGGTAAAACCGGGCAGAACGCGCCGTTCCATCAAGCTGGCACACCCGGTGGAACTCGTTCATTTGAGAACACGATGCTAGAAATGAAATAGTTGTATATCATATCTATTGCTCTATGCTAATACTTCTTTTCTCGATTCCTTGGCTACTTTCTAATTGGTGGCCTATGTTGGATTCCGCAATTAAAAAAATGAGATGAGATTTTTTGGAAATTTCTAATTCTTTGAATTTATTTCCACTCTTTCTCTTTTAAAAAAAAATCATATTTTTCATTTTGGATTCAAAATTGAGAAACCTTGATCCTTTCCTATCGTTCATCGCGCTTGCAGAAATGTTGAGCCTATTCGACTAAGGTTTTGGGCCATCGTTTCTTTTCGATGAGTTCATTAAAAATCTAAAAAAAGAAATAAAAAAAAATCAGATTTTTCATTTTGGATTCAAAATTGAGAAACCTTGATCATTTCCTATCGTTCATCGCGCTTGCAGAAATGTTGAGCCTGTTCGACTAAGGTTTTGGGCCATCGCTTCTCTTCGATGAGTTCATTAAAAATCTAAAAAAATAAAAAAATAAAAAATAAAAAAAACAAAAAAATCAGATTTTTCATTTTGGATTCAAAATTGAGAAACCTTGATCCTTTCCTATCGTTCATCGCGCTTGCAGAAATGTTGGGCCTGCTCGACTTAGGTTTTGGGCCATCGTTTCTCTTCGATGAGTTCGTTAAAGATCTAAAATATATATATATATATATAAGACATAGAATACTAAGGTTAAACCAACTGCGTTCTTTGATCATGGTTGATTCAAGAAAAGCCTTGTCCAGAGTGTGGAGACAACTTGACTGTTCTAGGCAAGGGTCCTCCAAACGGGTTCATTAAGTAATCATACCCTTACCTGGGGGCAATTCTATCAATCGAGATTTCATAAGACCGGGTTAGGAGGCCTATGTGTACTCTCTCGTCTTTTAAATAAATAAAAAAATTTCAAAATAAAAAATTTTAAAATAAAAAATAAAAAATAAAAAAAATTTCAAAAAAATAAAAAATAAATAAATAAATAAATAAAAGATTTTTTTTTAAAAAAAAATCTTGAAAAAAAAATCTTCAAAAATAAAACTTTCGTCATTTTGGGTTTAGATTGGGGAAATTTTGGTCTCCTCCTTTCTGAGCACTAGCGCTCGTGGAAATTGCTGAGCCCGTGTTCAGATTGGAGTGCCTTTTGCTCTCTTTGATGAACCCGATATTGACCTTTCAAAAAAAAAAAACTCGTCATTTTTGGATTTAGATCTGAGAAATTATGGTTCATTTCCTTCTGAGTACTGGCGCTCGCGGAAATCGCCGAGACCGTATTTGGATCGGAATACCATCTGCTCTCTTTGATGAATCCAATCTTGACCTTTCAAAACAGAGAATCTTATCTCGTGGATGCGGTCTCCAAACATTTGTGTCTAACGGTACTAGTACGCCCTTTCAAGGTCTACTGTATTCGCGACCGGCACATTTGTAACTCCAACTTTAAATTCTTCTTACCTCGAGCGAGCTCTGCTTCTCGATAAGTCGAATTTAAGTTCACAATTGCTTCTAGCAGTCACTGGGATGCTCATTCTGAGCTTACCATACCTGCGATCAGAACAATTGTACCCTCTATGGCTTTTTGCCTTCTTCTTATTGCTTGGGTCATCTCCCTCGAGTGATTTGAAAAGACAAAACCATAGAACTTCCCATTTATGATCATTATATTCTTGTGATTACTAATGGATGTAGTCTTGTTTCAAAAAATTTTCGAAAACTAACAATGGCAGCTTCAGTAACCATTACTTTCGATGAGAGCAAGCACCAACTCATGCTTCAATAGAAGCAAACTACGCGCACCTACAAGCTCCCCATCAGTTGCCGAAGCGTCAACTCCCTCGGTAACTCTCTGAACTCCAAGAAGCAGAAACTCGCCTCTCAACGTGTCACTACCGTGACACCAAAGGCGAGCACCAGAAGACCTGAAGCCCGTGGCAGCCCCACGAAGCCTCGACCCGCTAACAACTAGGTCTATCCCAAGACTTGGTCCCCAAGACCTTCACCAAAACAAAGGAGGTCCCAAACATCCACCAAGCCAGCATACCTGGCCCCACTCAAGGAGAACCAGTTCTACCCTTTTGCTTACATGAAAGAGGAGAGACCCATCTCCAACCTGACTCCCAAGTCAACCCAGCATGAGCCAGCTTGTTTTTATAAGCCCAAAATCAAGTCATGCATCACAAGGCCTCTACAAGCACCTGCTAAGGCCTACAAACCTGCAGTTCGACCCTTCATCTCTACAGGGGCCGAACTCCAAAAATTCAAAGCTTCGCTGCAGCAGGCGAAGGACCGAGTTTGCATCCTGTCCTTGCCCAGCTACAAAGAAGACAGGCTCGGCTGCTACGCCCGAGGGAGCACATCCTTCGTTGTCAAAGCCCAGCCAGAGATGACCGAAGCTCAAATTGCTCGTCGCATACGCCGCCGCGCATCGTATCGACAAAAGAGACTAGAGAAGCAAAGGACCCAGCCTCCTACACTTCAAGTCTCTCCTAAATGGGTCGAAAAAGAAAGACCCAACCAAGTTGCTGTTGTCCATATGGTTGGAAAAACCAGAAGACGCCAAAAGTCAGCAACAAAAATTCATGTCCGACTTCCGGTGACCCGCAGCGTCTCCAGGACAAGAAGACACTCAGAAGAATCCCCTGCTCCTTCAAGCAAAGGACGGCAGAGTGATCCTTCCTCAAGCTCTTCATCAGAAAGAATGAGCCCCAGCTCAGTCACCAGGACAGTTTCTTCGTTCGAATCTCGAGGGATGAACGTCCTGGCTACAAATTTTGAGCCACCACCCCGCAATCCACCTTAAGACGATGCGATCACACGCATCCAACAGTTGGAACAAGGCCAGCGGAGAATTGAAACTCTGATGGAAAATCTTCTCCTCGCCTTCCAAAATCAGGCGAACAATGAACCTCCTCCGAATCATCAAGACGATGTGGTAAATGGAGAAGAAAATGAGTCACGCGCCCTTACCAAAAAGGACGTAGATAGTATCCTCGCCAAAGCAAAAGAAGAGGATATACTCAAGGAGCATGGGATCAAGCCACCATATCCCTTATGGATGGACTCGGTCCCATTCCCCACAAAATTCAAGCATCCTACTCTCCAAACATATATGGGGAAAGGATCAGCCAGACAGCACGTCATCCACTTCAAGATCTTGATGGGAGCTATCGCGGATCAAGATGCACTCAAGATCCGCCTCTTTGCAAGTACCCTAAAAGGTACGGCCTTCGATTGGTACTCCACTTTGCCAGAGGACTCCATCCAAAATTGGGCCATGCTAGAGACACGCTTCTTGACTCACTTCAAAGGTGAGGATCATCCCGCTACTATGGCTCAGCTATGCACCCTAAAACAGGGGGAGAATGAGTCAACATATGACTTCATTCACAAGTGGAAAGCGATGGCATACAAATGCTCTGATGTATTGCCACAAGCATCGCTAGTCGACATCTGCCGAAACAACATGAGAGCCAGAATCCGCTCCATGATCATCGGCAACAAATCAAAGAACCTGGGAGAACTCCTAGAAGCTTCCATGGAAGCTGAAACGGTGATTAAATACCTCAACAGTCAGAAATAATCAAGAAAAGAGCCAACCGCCATTCCAGCCTCTAAACCAAAGAAGAAAGAGGTCCTCAATGTGCAGACCAAGTCAGCTCCTCAGCCACCAAAGAAAGCTGAAAATAAAGCTGCTGGTAATAGACTTGAACTCTCTTATGCCTTCAAAGAACGAGTAGAGAAGAAATACCCGTTTGATGAAGATGTTGATGAAATCTTCGGGGCTCTTGTGGCGAACGACAAACTCACCTTGCCTGAACCAAAAAGACCGGGTGATGTTGGCAAAACCAACGATCCTCGGTAATGTCCATACCATCAGATGATCTCGCATCCTCTCAATCAATGCTTCGTTGTGAGAGAGAAAATAAATGAGATGTGGAAAAACGGAGTCATCACCTTTGACAAAAACTATGGGTCTGCCTCCGTCAATATGGTGACATGTGGACAAACATCAAAATCACCGAAGAAGAAGATCACTACTTCCTTCAAGGTGATAAACACAATCCAAGCATCCGAGGAACTGGTTCCTTACCCGACACCAGATGGACAACCCATATGGGTACATCCCGATCTCCTGGAAGATGAAAATTGGGAGGTCGTGAAAACAAAGCCTACAGCTCAACAGCGAAGGCAGGCTAGGAAACATCTCCTCAAGCTCAAACGGCAAGAGAAGACCCAGCCAAAACAAGAAGTCCAAGAAAAGGCAGAGGCTTCCTCTACCGCTTCACTGGAGGCAACAAAAACGTCCCTTCCAGAGACTTCAAAAGGGGTAAGAAAATTCACTCTCAGTGACTTCATGCCACCTCAATTCAAAGAAGCCACACAGGAGGCATCATACTCTTGCAATTCGGTAGTTGGATTCTCCATTGATGGATACGAGTCCAACGACACCGATGATGGATTCGAATCCAACTACACCGACGAGTGGGAGGAGTCCCTTGAAACAGGAGAATATCTCTCCGATGAAGAATGGGTTCCTGAGACTCATCTTATGCCAGTAATCTGGTATAACCCCCTACAGCCACAAGGATCCTGGTCTGATGATGAAGAAGACCAAGAGGCTGTACAAGAAAATGCTGCTGACCCAGCACCTCTCATTGATCCAGTGGAAATCAACCATGTTGAGCCACAAAGAGCTGATGAAGAAGAAGATTTGGCTCCCATGCATGATCTTGAAGAATATGCAAGGATCTTACAGCATCTTGCTCTAGAACAAGAGGAAGACCGCGTCAACGAGCTTCCTCGCAATCCAGACCTTGAAGTCCCTGAAGACCATCAGGTACATCCTCCCTTAACTCCTGAAAATGGAGAAAATTGCTGGATAGATGATCCTCTTACATCCGAGGATGAGTCTGATTCCGATCAGACAACGTCTCCTGTCAGAGCTTCCTGTAATGTGATAATTCGGGACTGTAGCTCTTCCGAAGCATCGTCTGATGAGATCACTTACACTCCGGCGATGCCTAGCAATGTATTTTTTGGAGCCACCTCATCTCACGTGACTTTCACTGAGACGACACCCTCTCAGGTTTCTTCTCCTGAGACTGTGACTTCAAAGTTCACACCCTTCTTGACTGAAGAATCCCCAGCTATTGATGCTTGGGACGATGAATCGGTCAACGAAGAAGAAAGGTTGCTGGATGCTGTTCAGGACTTGGTCCCGGAAAATGCTCCGTGCAACACAATCACTGAGGATGGCAACTCTGCTGCAGATACATCCTCAGCAAGTGAAAAACGACAGCCTCTTGATACTGAAGACAATCTTCCAAACGAAGACCCTTCTCAAGAAGCTCTCGAAGTTGTTAGAGGCACCCGCTCTGGCCGGGACTACCACAAAAATTACAACCAATCTTCCTTTACATATGTAAATCCTTCAGGAAAAGATGTTGTAAGCACCCCTAGTGGTAACAATGATGAACATGCAGGCCCTAAGGAGGCTTTCAAGTATGACTTGATTGAATACTTCAAGCACATACCTGCACGTCTGCACATCCTAGATTTTTTGCGAAAATCTCCGCACACTCGTAATAATCTCATTTCAGAATTACAAAAGCTGAATGAGGATGTCGACAAACATGCCCCGCAAGTCCTCCAAATTGAAATGGATTACCGGGTCAAAAACTCAGAAACTTCCTCAAAGGGAGAAAAGAAGAAAACTGAGGGATCATGCATTGAATGCCTCTCGGTTAAAAAAACAGCCAGTGGACGACCTCCTACTTGGCGAAACAAGGCACAACCGACCCCTGTATTTCACAGGGTACATCAAGGAAATGCCTATTCACAGAGTTCAGATCGACCCAGATTCTGCACTCAACCTCATCTCCACATCGGCTCTCGAAGAGTTGGGCATCTGAGCCACACATTTGTATCTATCTTCGGATACGATGGGAGTACTCAAAGGCCGATCGGCAAAATCAGGTTCAAGTTGCAGATTGGTGATCTTATCTCTGAGGTCACTGTGTATGCAATAAAAACCCCTTCATGCTACAACATCCTTCTCGGACGCCCCTGGATCTACGAGAATGGTGTTGTCCCTTCAACTCTACATCAATGCATTAAGTTTGTCGGCAACGACGGCATGATACATCGAGTCTTTGCGGACAGAAAACCCTTCAAAGGTAAAGAAGTCCACTTTGCAGACTTACAAATGTATGAAGGTGAAAAAGAAGAAGAGGAGAAGCACACAGCACCCTTTGCCGAAAATCTCCAGAAAGATAAAGGCAAGGCACCTCAACAATCATCGTAAGAAAACAAACCATCCGGTAAAACCGAAGAGAGCATTCAAACTCCCTTCATCATCTCCCTCAAACCTTCAAAGCCTTTGGTCATCACAACTAAAGTGAAGAAGGCAAAGCAAAGTCCTGGGGGCAAATTTGTTGTCTCTTTCGTGTCTATCATGCAAGACATGGATTCGGATTCAGAGCCAGAAGACGGCACATCGTCAAGCCAAGCTGGCACTCAGCAAGTTCAGCCTGCTCTTACTCCAATGGAGACAACTTCTAACATAGAAGATCCTACCTCAGCTTCCTTCGTTGTTCCAGTAACTTCAGCAAAGGAAAAACTGATCTTCTTCCATAAATCGGATGCTTCTTCATCAAACTTCATGCTTGAACCTTTCTAAAATAAAGGTATGCCTCAACTATCCTTATATAGTCCTGTGGCACAAGTTATTATGAAGAAAATGGGCTATGATGCTCAAAACCCAGTCGGTTTGGGAGAAGGACGCTGTATTCTCACGCCATTGGGGCCCGTCTTGACCAAAAGTCAGCTGGAAGATTGGAGACTCTACGGCTATGTAGAAAAGTCTTCACACTGGCTAGGGTACGATCCCGACACTTCTTTGAGACAGTTGACACAAAGGCTTAAAAGTCAATTTACTGACAAAGCCTCAACATCTCAAATCCATGAAGACATCGATCTCCCTAGATATCTTTTCGATGAGTCACCTGACAAAGATCCAGGAAGCTCATCCAATTGGTATGATTTCTCTGACAATGAAGAGGAGTTGTCTGATGGCACAGACGTGTGGTCTTCTGACCCAGAAGAACCCTCATCCCTAAAAGAAGTAGCCTACTTCGACCCGGTTTCAACAGGCGATTGAGATCATCTCATAGCAAGCCTTGGGAAAATTCCCGATCAAGAAGACCCGTGGAAAGGAACAAAGCCTTGGTTTGGAAATGCCCTTGAAACCCCAGAAGGTTTCGTTGAGCTGGAAGCCTCCAAAAATATTATGGAGGAACCACCTTCGAACCTTTCAACAGAAGATCCTGTTCAAAAGATAGACTTGGGAACACCAGATAACTCACGTCATGTATTCATAAGCAAGAATATAAAGGATGATGAGTTACCCGAGTATATCGCCTTTCTTCGTGAGTTCGTTGATTGCTTTGCATGGTCTTACGCTGAAATGCCTGGCTTAGACCCCAAGATAGCAATCCACAAACTCAATCTTCAAGAAGACATCAAGCCTGTCAAGCAAGGCCAAAGAAGATTCCGTCCAGATGTGATGGATAAAATTGAACAAGAAGTTCAAAAACTCAAAAGCGTCAGCTTCATCCGTGAAGAACAACATCCTGAATGGTTGGCCAACATTGTCCCGGTGACAAAAAAACGGGCAGATCAGGGTCTGTATTGACTATAGAGACCTGAATGGCGCATGCCCTAAAGATGAATTTCCGCTCCTCATACCAGAGGTAATGATTATAATACCTGTGGATTCGAGCGAATGACATTCATGGATGGTTTCTCTGGCTATAATCAGATAAAGATGCATCCTGAAGATGGAAAACATGCATCCTTTCGGACCCCATTTGGCGTGTATTGCTACACTGTCATGCCATTTGGTCTGAAAAATGCTGGTGCCACATATCAGAGGGCTATGATGAAGATATTCCAAGATATGCAGCACAAGACGGTTGAATGTTACGTTGATGACCTCACCATCAAAAGCAAAAGAAAAGAAGATCATCTCGAAGACCTTCGAGAAGTCTTCCTCCGACTTCGCAAACACAAACTGCGAATGAATCCTTTGAAATGCTTCTTCGGCGTCTCGTCCGGTAAGTTCCTCGGATTCTTAGTTCGGAAAGCTGGAATAGAGCTTGACCCTATAAAAGGCAAAGCCATTCTAGAAATGCCCTCTCCAAGAACCATGAGAGAACTCAAAGGGCTTCAAGGGAGATTGGCCTACATCAGACGGTTCATCTCCAATCTTTCGGGGAAATGTCGTCCATTCTCCCAGTTGATGAAAAAAGGTGTAAACTTTGTCTGGGATGCTGACTGTGAAGCTGCATTCCAAGATATCAAGTCATACCTGACAAAACCTCCAGTGTTAGCTGCTCCTACCACTGGAAAACCATTCATCTTGTACACAAGAGCCCTTGATCACTCTCTGGGCGCTCTGCTTGCACAAGAAAATGATGAAAGAAAAGAAGCTACTCTATATTACCTCAGCCGCATGATAGTAGGTGCAGAGCATCGCTACTCTCCAGTCGAAAAAGAATGTCTTGCAGTGATGTTCGCCGTACAAAAGCTACGTCACTACTTGCTTTTTAACACAGTCTACCTGGTCTCGAGGGTCAACCTCTTGAAGGTCTTTGTCACAAAAGCAGGTTCTCTCAATGCCCGACTGGCAAAATGGTCCATCCTCCTGTCACAATTTGATATTAGGTATGTACCACAAAAAGCAATCAAAGGGCAAGCTCTAGCGGACTTCCTCGCAGAGCATCCATTGCCTAAAGATTCTCCACTCAGAGATGATCTCCCAGATGAGCCAGTCTACAATGTGGAGACTTTCTCACAAAATGCTTCATGGGACATGTACTTTGACGGTGCAACCACGACAAATGAAAAAAGACAGCTGATCTCGGGAGTTGGCATCCTCTTTGTTAGCCCCGACAAATACATGATTCCATACGCTTTTTTGCAACTGGAACCATGCGCAAACAATGCAGCTGAATACCAAGCTCTGATCCTAGGATTGGAACTCGCCATCGAATCCGGTATCACCATGCTGGAAGTCTTTGGAGACTCTCAACTGATCATCAACCAGGTGAATTAGAAATTTGAAGTCAGGAAGCCTGATCTGCTGCCTTACTATAACAAGGCACAATCGCTTCTGCAAAAGTTTGACATCTGTCACATCACCCACATTCGTAGAGGTGAAAACATACGTGCAGATGCCCTGGCTGGACTTGCCGCATCTATGGCAATCCAGGAAGGGGAAAACATGCAAATCACAGTGTGTGAAAGAAGAATCCTTCCTCCTCTTAACACACATCAAGTAGTTGCTGAATGCCATCAAGTGGTTGGAAGTCGGATTTCAATCCTTCAAACTTCAATCGGCGACTAGAGGGATCCGTTCATTGATTACACAATCCTACCTGAAGATCCAAAAGAACGGGTGAGCATCCAAAGGCAAACCCCAAGCTTTCATTTGGATATTCCTTCAAAAATCCTTTACAGGAAATCCTTCAACGGAGTACTTCTACGCTGCTTGTCACAACAAGAGGCTGAAAAAGCACTGAAAGAAGTTCATGCTGGTCTTTGCGGGGCTCATCAGGCTGGTCCCAAGCTCTATGATCAGATAAAAAGGTTAGGTTATTACTGGCCTACCATGGTAGCCGACGCAATGCAATTTGCTAAGCGCTGCCAACAATGCCAAGCTCATGGAGATTACATTCACATGCCTCCAGAATGGCTACATCCTACAGCGATTTCATGGCCTTTTGAAGCCTGGGGTATGGACATCATAGGTCCTATTTCTCCCCCTTCAAGCAAAGGTCATCGCTTCATCTTCGCCGCTACGGATTATTTCTCCAAGTGGTCAGAAGCATTTGCGCTCAACGAAATGAAGACCTCATCAGTCTTTCAGTTCCTGCGCACCAACATTATTTGTCATTTCGGCATACCCAAAAGATTCGTCCATGATAACGGACCACAATTCCGGGATCATCGATTCTACAGGTTCTGCGACAAATACAAAATCCAAAGCTGTCCTTCGACTCCATACAATCCGGCAGCAAATGGATTAGCAGAAGCTTTCAACAAGACACTCTGCAAAATCCTCAAGAAGATGGTCTCTAGCACAAAAGAGACTGGAACGACAAACTATCTGAAGCTTTGTGGGCCTATCGAACCACCGTTCGAGGACTAACCCATAGCACACCATTCTCCTTGGTCTATGGATGTGAAGCTGTCGTACCCATGGAAGTACAAATTCCTTCCGTGAGGGTATCCTTGCAAAATGACATGACTCAAGAAAGCAATGTCAAATTGCGACTCCATGAGTTGAACAATCTCGATGAGAGAGGCTCAAAGCTCAACAAAGCATTGAACTTTACCAAGTACACATGGCAGGATCTTTCGACAAAAAGGTCAGGCAACGCGCCTACAAAAAGGGTGACTTGGTTCTTGCGGTAAAAAGACCAATGGTCTTCGCTTACAAGTCCAAAAACAAATTTGAGCCAAAATGGGAGGAACCCTACGTCATCGACAAAATTTTCTCCAACGGTGCAAACGCACTCCTAAACGTGGAAGGTGACAGATGTATGCTGCCCATCAACGACAAGTTCTTAAAGCGATACTACCCTTGAAGACTTATCCAACTGGGTAAGAGCAATGCTTGTACGACCAAAACCGGTTTCCAGGTACACGCTCACTAAACCCACTCTTCTTAGAATTTTCATATCAAATGTTGAAATTTCTAGAAATTTAAACAATGCTTACTTTCATCGTTTCATTGTTAAAAAAAAAAAATCCAAGTTTAGGAGCCTTTCCATAACATGACCAGAATTTTCAACCCTTGAACCCAAAATTCATTGTTTGAAACAAAATCTGGATTCAGGGATTTCCACCCTAGTCCACCCTACCTTTTACCGCCTAAATGGTTTTAGCTCAAAATTTATGACCCTCGTGTCTTTAAACAAAAAAAATGGGTTTTCAAAAAACCGCGGGGAAGCGGCGCTTAGTTGATACTTGCACAAATCGGAAGCATGCAAACCACGTTCAACACTTCCAAAATTGCAGGGAAGCGACATTTCGTCGATACTTGCAAAATCTAAAAACCGTGGAGATGCAACATTTCAGTTGATATCCACAACCCAAATTTCAAAGGTTCGAAAAAAACCAAGAAACCGTGGAGATGCAACATTTCTGTTGATATCCACAACCCAAATCTCAAAGGTTCGAAAAAACCTAAAAACCGTGGAGACGCAACATTTCAGTTGATATCCACAACCCAAATTTCAAAGGTTCGAAAAAACCAAGAAATCATGGAGATGCAACATTACAGTTGATATCCACAACCCAAAGGTTCGAGAAAACCACAAATTTCAAAAATCATGGGGAAACGACATCAAGTCAGTACCCGCAAAACCAAAATTTTTGAAAAGCAAGGATGCGACATTCCATCGATACTTGCACCCAAATCCGCGAGGATGCGACATTCCATCGATACTCGCAACGGAATGAGAAAGGATGCCACATTGTCGCGACCCCGGACCGAAAGGGGAAAAGGATCCGAGTCCGGGAGGTCGGGACGGTGGGTTGATGCCGCGCCACGTGCATCTCTTTGGCTAAAACGCACACGGAATTAAAGGAATGTTTATCCGTGCACGTGATTTCCCACAGGGTTCCGCGGTGAGGATTATCTGTACACATCATCTCACATGTAACCATATCCAATATATTTTTAAGATTGCGGAAGCGTGTAGCAAATCATATGAGTACTATTCAATTTCATAAACAAGACAAATCTATGGTTAAATGATGAGGTATCAGGATGAGCAATGATCATAAGCATTTTCCCCAAAGTAATTTCAAGTATGCTTACAAAGTATCAGTTAATTAAAACCCCAAAATATCGGTCAACAAAGACCGTACAACCCAAAGAAATCTAAAACAAAGATATCAAGTCCCAAAGTGTATCGTCCTCAAGGCAAAGCCAAATGTCTACATGACATCATCAGCTTGCCACTCAATCACACGCTGCGGTCCACCGACCGCCTCCTCTGGCTCCTCCTCAATGGCAAAGAGCTCGGGACCTGAGTACCAAAATAAATGGATCAGACACGACGGTCTGGCAGGTGGGTGAAAAGATATAACGATAATAAAACAATGATACTATGCAAGAGTTAAGAAAACTTATGGATAAACAATGAACTTTATAAAAGACAATGTATCATTTCAAAAGAAGTACATATGCAATAAATCATGTAAGGTAACAAGGATTTGGAAACTATCAAGATGGCAACCCCACAAGCTAGATCCTCCCTTCACCGAAGTGAAGAGAGCATATACCCTAACAGGATCATTGGCCTCAGTCACACGAGGTGAGGAGGAACAACGATAAATACTATACTATACATATATATATATACTCTGTGGGACCGCGGTAGCGAACCGGGTAAACTATGCATATTCCAGACTGCAGCTGGCTATCAGGAGGGGAAGGAACCCCAAGTCGGAGGATCAAACCGACGAGGTCGTCCAAGCTCAGTGGTGCCGACTCATAGGTCAAATACGATAAATCAAATCATATGCACAGTAAGAAACGGGGTGCCATAGGCACAAATACACATCCATCTCAAGTCGCCATATACAAGTTAGCAAAAGCTAAACACATCACTTTTAGTACTCTTGTAACAGTCTAGTCATATCAAGTTGGTTTGAAATCCCAAAATAAGAGTTTAGTTGAAAATTAAATACAAATAGTTTTCCATACCCTTACAGGCTAACAATGGGGTTTCTAGAATTGAATCAGTGTGAATAGGGTCCCGTATGTCGGTTATGATGAAATTTTGGTACTCTTTAAGAGTTAGGGACATTCCGGGTCCTTATACACATTGGTCAATTTAGAAAATCTCATAGAATCTTCATGATAAGCTTTCCCTTTCCTCCGGACTTTACGCAATGCCTTACAAGTCCTTATATAACAATGGGGCTCCAGACAATACCTCCCCAATACAACCCATCACAATTCTCCCAATTCATTCATGGGTTTAAATGCATCATTATAGATTCAATGCCTTCAAATAAGAAGATAAGGGATAGATCTGAATTGGACTTGAGTGTGGACTCGGGGTGAATCTGGAAAATAATCCCACAATTCTCCTATTTTATACTTCATCTCATCTCAGTCCGATCGATCGGACCTGAAGGGCGATCGATCGGTCCTGAGAACCCTCTCAGTTATTTACAGTCCGATCAATCGGACCTGACGGGCGATCGATCGGTCCTGAGAACCCTCTCAGTTATTTACAGTCCGATCGATCGGACCTGACGGGCGATCGATCGGTCCTGTAGCGAATTTCAACCCATTTGATTGAATTCTTCCCTTGTCCAACTCCAATCCATTTCCTTTCTTTCCCCTTCTTCCATACATATTTTCACAAACAATTCGGCTATTCATTGACCTCATTATCACATCAAATCATCATTCAAAATCAATAAGACTAAACCATCAAACATGATAAATCATTAAAACCATTAATGAAGACAATTCAAGATTTTTCATAAAACATGATAAAACACATGAGAATCATTTCATCCACTTGCCTTGGGTCCAAATGCAATTCAAACTGAGCTCTAATCACCTCTTAGATCCCCAATCAAACACCTATACACAAAACCCCCAAATCCAAACCCTAGATTATCAAAATCCAATTAAAACAAAACGAAATTCTCCAATAACTGAAATAGAGTTACCCTAGGGCTAAACAAACAAGATTATAAAACTTTTAGGAAAATCACTTACAAAGAAGTTCTCCAAAAAGCAAGGTGTTGTCCAAAGTAGGTCTTGGAGTGGGCGGTTTTCTTTAAAAATTGTGTCAAGATGAAGGCCTTGAGATGAGGAAGAAGATTATAGTCTCTAACCTTCCATTAGCACTAGCTTAGTGGGGGATTGAAGATGAAGAGGCAAGAAAAGGTAAGGGAAAACCCTTAGGGCTGGGGTTTCTCTTCTCCTCTAGGGTTTTTGCCAGAAATGGGAAAAAGAAGCACGATTTTTGGAAATCATCGGTAAACCCCCAATCTCACACAATTCGTAATAAGAACCCCCAAAGGGTCCCACACATCAAAATGCTCTCCAAATTCCCCAAAGCTATCATAAAAGCTATTCTAATCCCCAACTAATCCAGAACCACTAAACACACTTAAAACTAAAACACAACTTAAACAACTCTAAACGAGGTCTCTCGGGTCGGGGTCTTACACACATTCCATCTATACTTGCAAGACCATTCAGCAGGGAGGCGACTTTTAGTCGATACTTGCATTTTTGAAAACCAAACCGGCTATAAATGCCACCAAACAGGCTATAGATGCCACAAACCGGCTATCAATGCCATAAAACAAAACCGGCTATCAATGCCACAAACAAAAAAAAAACTTGGCTTTCAAAAAAAAAAAAAAAACCCAGCTATTAATGCCACAAACCAGCTATAAATGCCACCAAAATAGGCTATAAATGCCACCTAACTCGGCTATCATTGCCACAAAAAACTGGCTCTTATGCCACAAACAAAATCTTGCTCTCATGCCAAAACAATCATTTGACAAAAGATTTTCATAAAATGACAAGCTTTTGATCAAATCCCATTTAGCAATCACTTTCATCACAAAAAGATTTAAGTGAGCGTAGGGAAAACAAAAAGAAAAGAATCCCATTTAGCAATCACTTTTATCACAAAACGATTTAAGTGAGCGTAGGGAAAACAAAAAGAGAAGCATCCCATTTAGCAATTACTTTCATCACAAAAAGATTTAAGTAAGCGTAGGGAAAACAAAAAAAAGGTACCAAAAAAATACATGCGGTACCAAAAAAAAGAAGGATAGTTTCTGTTACAAAAAAAAGAGGAGCTCAACCAAAAATGGTCTCCAGCCAAGATTTCAGCTCCTCAAGCAAACTTTGGCCTCAGCCGTCAGGGATTCCAAGGCACGCTTCTTCAGGAACTTGCCATGAGATGCTGGAGAATGCCATAATCCTTCTTTTACACCGGGAAGCTTATCCCAGGCAGTTCGCCATCGTTTGTTTTCCTTAGTCCTCCTTTTGAGAACTCGATCGACGTCTGCAACCTGGCGAATTAGGACACTCTCCCTGTCGCGAGCCTCTGTCATAGCAACCCACTTGGCCGCGACTTGTGCCTCCAAATGCTTAAGACGTTGCCTAGCCTCGGCGACCTCCCTATCAAGGATGGTAATGTCGTTCCTCAGTCCGATGATGGCTAACTCTTCTAAGTTCCTCTCCCGGACGAACTGCTTCCTACTCTGTGTAGTCTCATCCAAGTCAGATTGAGCCTTATTAGCAGGATCCTGGAACATCCCCTTGAAGAAGTCACCATCAGGGAAAGCCATGGTCTCAAACCACTTGTCACCCAGCGTAATGATCCTATCAACAATCGCCCTGGCACTTGTGACATCCAGACCAGCCTCTTCGGCATCACCGAGAATCTCTTGCACATGCTGGATCATGACAAATCCGGCATCCAAGTGTCCAGCAAGGAGAGTCTCAATCCAGGAACTCAGAACCCTCACCACCACCTTCTTCGCAAAAGAAGAGATGGCCCAGCTGAAGATTCGCCCCGCTCCGTCGGTTGACTGCTCATGTCATCCCCCGTTGGAAGAGGAACAAAAGAACTCTTTCCAGTCGGAGCTGCTGGCGAAGGAATCTCAGCACGAGGTATCTCCTCAACAGTGTCAAAATTGGTCCCAGGAGCCTCTACCTCCGGATCGACCACTGGCATCCCTTGCTCTGGTTCTGAAGGAAGCGACGGACTCCTCTGTCACCACAAAACCTGCCAAAGAAACATAAAAAGGTATGAATATGATCCTGTTTGAAAATCATTATCAGGGTTATTACTACAAAAAACCTTCTTCGACGACTGGTGGAAGACTCTCTTCCTCCAAGAACTCATTGGAAGCATCATCAACATTTGCGTCCATCGATGGTTCAAAGTCATCAGAATCCTGTGGCAAGTCAGCTGACAAGAAAAATGTTAGCAAACCAAGTCACAGACAAAAAACAAAAAGAAAGCAAAAGAAGTTATACCAATTGGAGATTTTGGATTCACTCCAGAGTCCCTCGGTTCTTCTTCAGGTGCCCCGACAGGATCCGTCACCACCTCATCGGTTGGAACCTCAGGCATCGCCAAATCTTCCTCTGCTAAAAAAAATAAAGGAGCAGCAGGGAGAGAAAACAAATCAAGATATGGAAAAATCCCATGAAAATAAATGGAAAGAGAAAGAGGAAGAATCATACCTTCACCAACGGTCTCTTCTTCTCTGCTTCTCTTCTCTGGAGGCTCGTCAGCATCCACTGGCACATCTTCATTGATAGTAAGAGGGGCTTCTATGTCAGGAGAGTCCTCATACTGCCTCTTGCTGCGATGATGACTCCTCTTCCTCTTACTCCTGCGGGCTCGCTTCTTAGAGGAACCTGCCCCGCTGTCAGAGTCAGGTTTCCCACTTGACTCCTCACTGGATGGTCTACTCTTGCCAGTAGACTCCATGGAAGTTTGCCTCTGTGCCGCTTGCATCCAAGCATCAAGTTCAGCTTCCTCCTGTTCTAGCTGCTCTAAAGCCTCATCAGGTATTTCTCGAACAGCTTCAGAACCAATGACGCCCTGGTCACTGAGAAAGCCGATCTTATGCTTCTCTCCAGAAAGGAAGGCCCAAACTTCCTCTCGCCGGACGCCATCCGACTTTCCAAGGCCCTTTCCAGATACCAGCTTCACATCAAGCTCCTTCTTGGAAAGCCCCCGATATGCCAAAAAGCTCTCCGCGAACCACTTCGCAAAGCCGGCAGTCCGAGAAGTCGACAACAAAGGATAAGAGATCATGGCGTAGTGTCTTCAGTACTATAGAAAGCCCATGCATTTCTCCTATCCTGTAAACCTCCAAAGCGCTTCACCATTCTTGAAGGCGCTCCAACAGCGCCTTGAGAAAAGCCTAATTGCAGAGCAGACCGAGAAGGTACATACGACTGGATGTCGACGAAAAGATGTCTGCGGTACACCATCGTGCCGACACGTATGCTGAAAAGCCACCAATCAGCAGGACACGATCAGTCCACGACTTCTACTCGGAGTCAGCACTGAAACGGCCACGAAGTTGAAAAGTCTTCACCCAATTACTGCCGTCACCGTTGAAAATGCCAAGGCCCACCGGTCTTAAATCGACTGACGGATAATCAGAACCCTGGTAGCCGCTGGCTGGCATCAACATGTCCATGTCAGTAGGCGACTTCTCCGCATATCCAGGAGAACCGCCAACAAAAACCCCGGTCTTGATTACATTTTGTCCTTCTCACCCAGCTTGGAGGATCTTCCCTCTTAGAGCACGTGGGGGCAAGGCTCATGATTGAGATGGTGCGATCAAACGTCGACCGGGTAGCAACAGTCTTCTTCTCACCATCTGCAGTGAAAGAGAACTGAAAACATCTCCTCTGGTATGTCATGTCATCAGGGACGGCATCACCAAAAAAGAAGGTAGGCTTGGGTAAAATACTCTAATCTTCCATCACCCATGGACGTGCTTACCATGATCTTATAAAAATCCTCTCCCTTGAGAGCGTTCAGTTGCTGCCTCATCTCATCTTTATTGAGAGAGTCGCACTCTGCCAGATTTCTCTCAACATACTGGACCTTCTCCCAGGCCTGCTGAACGGCCGGATTAGAAGATCTAGTAGATCGACGAGGTACGCTTGTAGCAGGCTCTTTACCCTTGTTCGTTCTGGAGGAACCACCTGCAAAGGTTGGAAAAGAAAAAGATCAAACATCAAAATGATAGAATTTCGCTAAAGAAAAATCTGGCGAAATTTTGACATGACTCCGGGGCAATTCCGAAGAAAATGAACTACTCCGAAAGAAATAGAAAGCTTGAATATGGGCTCAACATTGCTGTGAGCTCCGAAACTCCAAACTTTCGAAACCTCAAAGTCTCCGCAAAATCAGGAAGGGCTCAACATCGCTGCGAGCTCCAAATTCCTAAATTTGCAAAAACTTTAAGGTATGCTATCACATCATGCTACAAATTTAATTTACAATAGAATGCATGCATAAACATCTAGGTTTGCCAAAAAAAGGGGCATTATCATGATGAGCAAAAAAAAAAAAAAGAAAGAAAGAAACTATCTCAAAAAAAAAGGGAGAGAGAAAAAAAAAGAGAAAAAATAGGGACTGGCCCACAGGCCACGAGGCCGTATGGCCAGATCAGTACGGATCGTTTCGTACGGCCAAAAAAAAAAAAAACACGTGCAAAAAAAAAAAGCACGAGAAAAGAAAAACGTGTAAAAAAAAGAAAAGAAGAGAAAACACGTGAAAAAGAAAAAAAAAGAAGAGAAAAAGAAAGAAACAAACAAAAAGAAAGAAAGAAAGAAAGTACTTTTTCTATCATCCTACTTTCTACAATGAAGTTTTCTTGAAAAAGAGAGCTCACTTGAAGCCATTGATGGAGAAGAAGAAGAAAAGTCTTGAAGATCTTGAAGAAGAAGAACTCTAGGTCTTGAAGCCCTCTTGGGATTGTTGCAAAAGAAAGCAATAAGTGCAAGAGATCCAACCTCCTCCTTGCTTTTATAGAAAAGAGCAAACTAAAGAAGGAAAGAAGAAAGAGGTAAGTGTTACTAATTTGTAACCTTACCAAAAGAAAGAAACGAGAAAGATTCTTTCCCAAAAGAAAGATATCTTGAGGGATTTTCTCCCAAAAAGAAATCAATGAGAGATTTTCTCCCAAAAGATAGGAGATTTGAGATATTTTCTCCCAAAAGAAGATATCTTGAGATATTCTCCCAAAATAAAGGGAACATGAGAGATTCTCTTCAAGTAAAGATATTCTTAGATATTCTCTATCCAAAGGAGATATTTTTGGATATTCTTTACAAAAATGACACCATATGAGATCTAAGCCATTTCAAAAGCTTAAGGTCCCATGGGTTAGCCCATATGAGCCAGGTTTGACCACCTAGGCACTAAAAAAAAAAAAATTGGGCTTTTAGTCAAAGAGAAATCCCTCTTACCAAGAGCATACAAAAATGGTTTCATGCCTCTTTTGAATTGATTGGACCATACAAAAAAGAATTCCAAGCCCCATGAGCTTCCAAAAACCAAACCATCCAGCCTCATATACCAAATTGAGCCAAAATCTTGAAATTGACATTCAACAAAAATCTAAACCAAATCCTGGTCCCCTAACTTGCCACATACAGCTTGTTAGGTCACAAGACCAAAACCCAAAAACCAAAACCTGATCCCCTAACTTGCCACATACAGTCTGTTAGGTCACAAGATCAAAACCAAAATTGACCCCCCAACATTCCACATACAGCTTGTTGGGTCAAACGGTCAAAACCAAACCCGACCCCCTAACCTGCCACATATAGCCTGTTAGGTCACAAGGTCAAAACCCAAATCCACATCCCTGATGTCATCTTCAAAACTTTGCCTCGAGATGGTACGTGATTCCTTGCACTACCATAAAATCCCCCTGGAAGCTCAAAAAGCTACAAATACCAAAAGAAAGACTGCTCAAAGGCTCTTGGTCAAGTCACAAGCTCTCCTTCACAAAATCTCTTCGAGGCACATCGACTACAAAAGTTAAGCAACTCGTCGCTGCACCTCGAGGGGGCATTTGTTGACACCAATAATGTCACTTTGCTTATTCAAGAGCCAGAAAACTGCATGAAGTCGCAACCTGCCATAAATAGGCAATGCTACTTTCAAAATATCAAATCTTGTCAGAATCAAACAAAAACTGCAAGATCCTTCAAGACAGCCAAAAGAGGAGTACACAAGAAGTTTCGGGCCATTTCAAAATCATTTGGCCTAACTTTGCTTCTCCAACAGCTGAAAAGGAGCTCCCGGCGGCGAAAGCATCGGAGACACCAAATCTTCGATCCAAAAGGCTCCACGTCAAGTTTCGAGTCAAATCGACAACGTTTGACCCTACATCAACCCTCGAACAGCTAAATCAAGCCTCTCGGCGGCGAGAATCTCTGAGGCAGTCACTCATCAGATAGAGCACATGGACGGCTTCAAAATGCTTACAAAGGGCTACACGTCAAATTTCAGGTCATTTCGACAACATTTGACCATACTTTGACGCTCGGAAGCCAAATCAGGCCTCCCGGCGGCGAAGCTCCCCGGTACCATGGTTTCCAAGACAGAGCCTGTGGATCATCTTAAAATGACTCCAATAGGTTCCCTGTCAAGTCAATCGGACATCGGTTGACTGCACATCAAGCCGCGACATCTTCATCGCGACAAAAACAAGTCTACTAGTGATAGGACCCCAAACAGCTTCAAAAATTAAACAAAAGCCTATGGTTGGTCTTATTTATTGCTCAAGAGGCTTCTCCTCAAATTTCAGGTCATTCCGACTTCGTTTGGCCCAGTTTCGGCTTTTGACGGAAAATCGGTAGCTCTGCGCGACAAAGTCTTCGGCTTTCTCGGAAAATTAGAAACTTTGCAAAACAAAATGCAAGGATTCTCATCAGGTTTTCTACAGGGAAATCAGGCCAATAAATGATCAAAAATTTCAAGGAAAAATACAGAAGAAAAAAGAATAAAAAATAGCAAAAACGGACACAAAATGGGACAAAAGGGGGAAAACCCCCCAGGGTCGCAGACCCCTGCGACCCTAGGGCCCGGGATCGCCGGGAGGGCCCCGGAAACCCCATTTTTTTCCGTTTTTTCGCGATTCGAAGCTTCCGACCTCTGGTATTTTCCAAAATTCATACTTTTGAGACACCAAATCCTCTGAAATCAACATTGATCGCCAACCGGTCAACCAAAAAAGTGTGCTTTCTACCCGACCGATCGAGAAATCGACAGGACGGATGGCACCGACCTGCTATTGGCAACCAATACCTTAAGTTTCATGGTCATCTGATGTCGATCTACATGAAGATCCATCGTTGATCATCGCCAGAAGAATCCCAAAGGACGCGGCACGGACCGCGACTCTTCAACTGCTCGGCGACCACTTAATGCGATTAATTGACTAGCTTTATTGCAGTCATTAATTCATTTCTTTGGACGGCCCAATCAGAAGCAAGCATCCGGGAGTTACAAGTCAAGAGATTCATGACATTTAAACCATGAAACTCCTCCCATCATGGCGATTAAAGACGATTAAATGCCCTTAATCTCCTCCGGCCAATCAGAAGCCAAGAAAAAGGTGTTACAAAATAAAGGAATTAAATCCTGTAACTCCTCCCATTATGCGGCTTAATGACAATAAAAGCCCATAAACCCTCCTAAATGGCTACCAAGAGCCTATAAATAGGAGAACACTCCAAAGAAATCCAGATCAGAAAAAATCAAACAACTCCCAGAGATAAGAATCAGATCAGCTTCCAAGCACAGAAAATCCAGAGCAAGAAAGAGAGAAAACTCTGCTGAAGTTCTGCACCAGCCACTGCTACAAGGTGACAAAAGTCCCTTGGGGGGTAGCCCCCCAAGGTCCTTGCCTTCTCCTTCTGCCTCCAATGGCTTAGACGTGGCTTTTCAGCCCGTCTACTTAGCTTTTTATTGGACATATGACCTCCTTTTGGTCTTTGTCCTCTAAAAACCTGAGGTTATAGCCAAGCCAAGCGAATCAATAGCATCCTCTGTTCTCATCTGCATGGATGATGGCGAAGTCCACATATGGCTTGCGACCGTCAATCTGAACGGGTCCCCCACAATCTCCTGAGAAGTTAGATCCTCCTTTTCTTGTTTTTCATTGTAGTTTGTATTTTTTCAAAAGAGACAAAAATCACAACTCTTATCTTTCATTCTTGATAAGAATTGTAAATCAGCTATAAAGGCCAAAATCGGCTATAAACGCCAAAAATCGGATATAAACGCTAAAAAATCCCCTTTCACGGCAAATCAAGAAAAATGTCTCTTTTCTTAAATATATGTGCAATGGAAAACTTGAAAGAAATTGATTTCCTTTTTACTTGTGAAGGTCGATCTCCGGATCACCACTTGTAATTCCAAGTAAAATAGAAAATCTGGCACAACCACACAAAAAAATATTGATGCACGCCTCTGCCCCCGGTTACGAAAGGGTCATACCCAAACGGAATCCTACGTCCGCCGACCTCGGTAGAACCGGGCAGAACGCGCTGTTCCATCAACGGCCATGGGGAAAAATTGGAGACCACCACTAGCACTTCGCGCGAGGGTAGAGTAACCTGTAGGAACTGACGGTTCGCAAATAGAACTTCCGGTTAGAGAATTACGAGCGAAATATGAGATTTTCCTAGACTTAGGCTTGAAAACGGCCCGTCGGGGGTCCGGGACAGGAAACGGTCCAAGGAAAAATTGGAAACAGGCACGAGCACTTCGCTCGAGGGTAGATTAACCTGTAGGAACTGACGGTTCTTAAATAGGACTGCCGGTCAGAGAACTACGGGCGAAACATGAGATTTTCCAAGACTTAGGCTCGAAAACGGCCCGCCGGGTGTCCGGAACGGGAAACGGCCGTGGGGAAAAATCGGAGACTGGCACGAGCACTTCGCTCGAGGGTAGAGTAACCGGTAGGAACTGACGGTTCGCAAATAGGACTCTCAGTCAGAGAATTACGAGCGAAACATTAGATTTTCCAAGACTTAGGCTCGAAAACGGCCCGTCGGGAGTCCAGAACGGGAAACGGTCCAAGGATAAATAGGAAACGGGCACGAGCGCTTCGCTCGAGGGTAGATTAACCTGTAGGAACTGACGGTTCGCAAATAGGACTTGCGGTTAGAGAATTACGAGCGAAAGATGAGATTTTCCAAGACTTAGGCTCGAAAACGGCCCGCCGGGGGTCCGGAACGGGAAACAGTCGCGGGAAAAATAGGAAACTGGCACGAACACTTCGCTCAAGGGTAGATTAATCTGTAGGAACTGACGGTTCACAAATAGGACTCTCGATTAGATTATTACGAGCGAAAAATGGGATTTTCCAAGACTTAGGCTCGAAAACGGCCCGCCGGGGGTCCGAAATGGGAAACGACCATGAGGAAAGATAAAAAACCAGTACTAACACTTCGCTCTGGGGTAGAGTAGCTTGTAGGAACTGACGGTTCGCTAATAGGACTCTCGGTCAGAGAATTACGAGCGAACCATGAGTTTTTCCAAGACTTAGGCTCGAAAACAGCCCGTCAGGGGTCCAGAACGGGAAACGGTCCAAGGATAAATAGGAAATAGGCATGTGCGCTTCGCTCGAGGGTAGATTAACCTATAAGAACTGACTGTTTGCAAATAGGACTCGCGGTTAAAGAATTACGAGCGAAAATGAGATTTTCCAAGACTTAGGCTCGAAAACGGCCCGCCGGAGGTCCAGAACGGGAAACAGTCGCGGGAAAAATAGGAAACCGGCACGAACACTTTGCTCGAGGGTAGATTAACCTGTAGGAACTGATGGTTCACAAATAGGACTCCCAATTAGATAATTACGAGCCAAAAATGCGATTTTCCAAGGCTTAGGCTCGAAAACAGCCCGCCGGGGGTCCGGAACGGGAAACAGCCATGAGGAAAAATCGAAAACCACCACTAGCACTTCGCTCGGGGGTAGAGTAGCGTGTAGCAACTGACGGTTCACAAATAGGAATCCCGGTCAGAGAACTACGAGCGAAACATGAGATTTTCCAAGACTAAGGCTCGAAAACGGCCCGCCGGGTGTCCGGAACGGGAAACGGCCGTGGGGGAAAATCTGAGACCTGCACGAGCACTTCTCTCGAAAGTAGAGTAACCTGTAGGAACTGACGGTTCGCAAATAGGACTCCCGGTCAGAGAATTACGAGCGAAACAAGAGATTTTCAAACACTTAGGCTCGAAAATGCCCCGTCGGGGGTCCGGAATGGGAAACAGTCCAAGGAAAAATAAGAAACTGGCATGAGTACTTCGCTCGAGGCTAGATTACCCTGTAGGAACTGACGGTTCTTAAATAGGACTCCCGGTCAGAGAACTACGAGGGAAACATGAGATTTTCCAAGACTTATGCTCGAAAACGGCCCGCCGGGTGTCCGGAACGGGAAACGACTGTGGGGAAAAATCAGAGACCAGCATGAGCACTTCGGTCGAGGGTAGAGTAACCTGTAGGAACTGACGGTTCACAAATAGGACTTCCGGTCAGAGAATTACGAGCGAAACATGAGATTTTCCAAGACTTAGGCTCGAAATCGGCCCGCCAGGGGTTCGGAACGAGAAACAGTCGCGGGAAAAATAGGAAACCAGTACGAGCACTTCGCTCGAGCGTATATTAATTGTAGGAACTGACGGTTCACAAATAGGACTCCCGATTAGAGAATTACGAGCGAAAAATGGGATTTTCCAAGACTTAGGCTCGAAAACGGCCCGCTGGGGGTCCGGAACGGGAAACGGCGGTGGGGAAAAATCGAAAACTGGCACGAGCACTTCGTTCGGGGGTAGAGTAGCTTGTAGGAACTGACGGTTCACAAATAGGACTCCCGGTCAGAGAACTACGAGCGAAACATGAGATTTTCTAAGACTTAGTCTCGAAAACGGCCAGCCGGGTGTCCGGAACGGGAAACGGCCGTGGGGAAAAATCGAAGACCGGCACGAGCACTTCTCTCGAGGGTACAATAACTTGTAGGAACTGACGGTTCGCAAATAGGACTCCCGGTCAGAGAATTACGAGCGAAACATGAGATTTTCCAACACTTAGGCTCAAAGACGGCCCGTCGGGGGGTCCGGAACGAGAAACGGTCCAAGGAAAAATAGGAAACCGGCACGAGCACTTTGCGCGAGGGCAGATTAACCTGTAGGAACCGACGGTTCGCAAATAGGACTCGCGGTTAGAGAATTACGAGCGAAAAATGGGATTTTCCAAGACTTAGTCATGAAAACGGCCCGCTGGGGATCCGGATCGGGAAACGGCTGTGGGGAAAAACAAAAAACTGGCATGGGCACTTCGCTCGAGGGTAGAGTAACCTGTAGTAACTGACGGTTCGCAAATAGGACTCCCAGTCAGAGAATTACGAGCGAAACATGAGATTTTGCAAGACTTAGGCTCGAAAACGGCCCGTCGGGGGTTCGGAACGGGAAAAGGTCGCGGGGAAAATTCGGAAACCGGCCCGACCACTTCGCTAGAGGGTAGAGTAACCTGTAGGAACTGATGGTTCGCAAATAGGACCCGGTCAGAGAATTACGAGCGAAACATGAGATTTTCCAAGACTTAGGCTCGAAAACGGCCCGCCGGGGGTTTGGAATTGGAAACGACCGTGGGAAAAATCGAAAACTGGCATGAGCACTTCGTTTGAGGGTAGATTAACCTGTAGGAATTGACAGTTCGCAAATAGGACTCCCGGTCAGAGATTTACGCGATAAACATGAGATTTTCCAACATTTAGGCCCAAAAACGGCCCGCCGGGAGTCCGGAAAGGGAAACGGTCGTGTGAAAAATTAGAAACCGGCATGAGGACTTCGCTCGAGGGTAGATTAACCTGTAGGAACTGACGGTTCGTAAATAGGACTCTCGGTGAGAGAATTACGAGTGAAACATGGGATTTTGCAACACTTAGGCTCGAAAACGGCCTGCCGTGGGTCCGGAATGGGAAACGGCCGCGGGAAAAATCGAAAACCGGCACGAGCACTTCGCTCGAGGGTACAGTAACCTGTAGGAACTGACGGTTCACAAATAGGACTCCCGGTTAGAGAATTGGACACAAAAACGTTTAATTTGGAATAGTTAGTCTCGAAAATAGGCCGTCGTAGGTTGAAAACGGGAAACGGCCATCGAACAGCGAAGAAATCAGCATGGATACGTTGTTTAATGCCAAAGTAACTTGTTGGAATTGGCGGTTAGTGAATCGGACTTCTTGTTAACAAATTAGATGCAAAAGCCGCCTGTTTGTCAACACTTAAGCTGGAAAAAAAGTCAGCAGAAAAACGTAGGAAATTTTTATATATATACATGTTTATGTTTCATTTATAATTTAATTCATTGAAAATGTTTTAACGTTGTTTTTGTCATTGCAGATTGTTGGACGCTTTGGGGTCGGTTGCAGACTTGTGGGGGTGTTGGACTTCTTTTTGGTTTATTTGTATATATATATATTTATACGAGACTGTATCATTATTGATTGTAATATTTGTTTAATGAGATGAATGATTTAATGAAAAAAGGAGATGGTTGTTTGTTTATTTAGTAACATTTGTTTAATTGCCTTTTTTATGTTAAATATAGGTATATGAACATGTGTATAAACAGGTTTACAGGAAAATAATAATGAAAAAATTAATATAATATTTACAAAAAAAGGCCTTTGCCAACGAAAACTTTCTTCGGCAAAATTAAAAATAAAAATTCAAAAAAAAATGATTTTGCCGACGACACTTTTCGTCGGCAAAATGAAAAGTAAAAAATAAAAAAAAAATAAAAAAATGATTTTGCCGATGACACTTTTCGTCGGCAAAATGAAAAGTGAAAATTCAAAAAAATAAAAAAATGCTTTTCGACGACACTTTTCGTCGGCAAAATGAAAAGGAAAAATTCAAAAAATAATTAAATGATTTTGCCGATGACACTTTTCGTTAGCAAAATTAAAAATAATAAATAAATAAATAAATAAAATGAATTTTCCTATGAAAATTTTCGTTGGCAAAATTAAAAATAAAAATTAAAAAAAATAAATAAATGATTTTGCCGACAACGTCTTTCGTCGGCAAAATTAAAAATAAAAGTTCAAAAAAAATAAATAATTGTTTTTGCTGACGATACTTTTAGTAGGCAAAAATTAAAAATAAAAATTCAAAAAAAAACAAAATGATTTTGCCGACGATAAATTTCATCGGAAAAATTAATAATAAAAAATGAAAAAATAAAATGAAATGATTTTGCCGACGAAATTTTTCGTCGGCAAAATTAAAAATAAAAATTCAAAAAATAAATAAATTATTTTGCAGACGAATAAAAACGTCGGCAAAATGGAAAAAATAAAAAAATCAATAAATTAGAATGATGTTGCCGACGAATAAAAACGTCGGTAAAATTAAGAAATCGTCGGTAAAAATTATATTTTTGACAACGTAATTTTTTTCGTCGGGAAAATTCTTTGCTGACCATCTTTTGCCGACGTTCGCCCGACGAAAACATTTTCATCGGTAAGAGATTTTGCCGACGAAAATGGTACTTTTGGTGACGAAAAATTTCGTCACCAAAAGTTTAGATTCTTGTAGTGAAAGAAAAAGGCTAATAAAGCCATCCAAAAATAAACAACTAAATAAAATGCTACCCCAAATGATATTACGAACTCCGGTGCAAGACTTGACATCTATATGACATCAAAGGCAGCCTCTCGCGTCCAACCGGCGGTTTAACCACCTTTCCACTCAAATCACCTAAAAAGGTAAAGAAATCGGAACCTGGCACCAAACAAAGGGGGGGTTAGACACAACGGTCTGGCAAGCCAATAGACAGATAATGTGATGCTAGGCATTTATAAAACATTATGAAATAATTGTAAATTCATTTAATGATTCTAAACAATAATGTGAGGAATAATGATAAAATGATTGAAAGACTGAACATGAATATCATAGCAAATAAATGAATAGTATCTGAAACATAATTATCTTAAAAGGGATAACAAACCGAATAAAACATTGGCAAACCACATATAGCTATATTCTCATATTACCGAAGTAATAAGAACAGACAGAAACCGTAGCCACTACACGTGGGACCGGAACGAACAAAGTCGTTATCAAATAGAACTGTAGCCACTACACGTGGGACCGGAAACAGAATCAGAACCGTAGCCACATACAAGTGGGACCGGCAGAACAGAACCGTTGCCATGGTCAGTACAGACAGAATCCAAGCTGCAGCTGGCAGATAATTTAAAGATCCCAAGCCGGGTGATCATCCCGACAAGGTGACCTAAGCTTAGTGGTGCCTTTCAATTTCGAAACCTAATCCGATACAAATCAAATCACAATATTTCATTTTCGAAATCGATAAAAGAACTACTCCTGAACAAACATATACATATACTGAATATACTGACAAATCGGAACAAATCTGATGAGTAGCCTTATCGATGTTTCTGAACGTGGCGAACCACTCAAATCTGTTTCAAATCAATTTGTAAAAGATATAAAAATCTCTGTGGCGAACCACTCAAATACATTTCAAAACAATTTATAAGAAACATACAAATCTCTTGATCTTGAAATGAAGAAGCACTATTTTCAAATGTGGTAAACCACTCAAATCAATTTCAAATCCATTTACAAAAGAATACAATTTCTAACTTGGAATGGAAGTGGAGTAGTGTATAATGATTTAATGGTTCACCGAGGAAATCATCTCAATGTACACTTAACCCTTAAATGTTAATTTATAATAATGGGTTTGGTACCAATGAAAATCCACAACATTTAAAATTGTAAAGTGTATATTAAGACTATAAAAGTTCCCGGGTAAAACTATCATTGATTCTTCCTCATTTATTTTACACAATTCTTATCATTGTAATTCATACTAAACTTTATCGGGCTTCCATATAACATTAGAGGCTAAATGGGCCTCAAACAAATGGAGGAAATGGGCTGGAAAAAGAACCTAAAACTTGTTGGAAACAATCCAAGAAAATGGGCTGAAAACAGCCCACAATTCAGGTCTTAAAAAGACCCTGGACTGGGCCCAGGTCCGCTCGAGCGGACCCCTCCCAGAACCTGGTCCGCTTGAGCGGCCCATTGGGTTGCTCGAGTGGACCCAGTTCAGATGGGTCCGATGGATGCAGAAATTGCACCATTTTGCCAATATTTGTGATTCTTCCTCCTCCTTCTCTTCTACACTAAATTACCATACATTCTTGGGCTTCTTTTTACCAAATCAAATCCATTAAAAACATTTATACACTAAACCTTCCATCTAATACCAATCAATAAAAATAAGGTATTCTCCATTCCACACAACACTAAAAATCTGAAGAACAAGATTTGAACCAAGATGCTCAAATGGAGAATGAAGATCTGGATTATAGTAAAAACAATATCTTAAGGAATAATATACATAACTATATCTTAAGACATTAAATGAACAAACCTGTGAGGCCCCACCCCTGGTGGACCCTCAATTTGTAATTGAATACTATATATTAGCCTAAGTATTTTATTATACTAATTATGGGGTTTTAGATAAGGGTATTTATGTATTTTCCTAGGATTAGTCTAGTTGTGTAATTAGTAGAGTCATAGGGTGTCTTTTGTTAATTCTAGAGTTAGTTAGCTTGTTAGAGGCCCTAGCTAGAAATTAGTATTTACTATAGGGGGTTTGTACCAAAGAATCTTCTAGAAGCCCACCTAAGGACCTAAGTACCCTTTACCCTAACCCTAATCTTATTCTAACCCCAAGGGCATTTTTGTCCCTAGCCCAAAAGCCCCAACCTATTTAAACTAAACCCTCCCTGCCCAAGCAACTACTGTTCATCTCCTCTCTCTCAATGCCCATCTCTTTTCTCTCTTCTTCCTCCCCCACTTCTCTTCAACGAACCCTCGTCTTCCCTCCAATTCTTATCTCTCTCCCTCTTTCTCTCTCTCTCCCCAGAATTTCCAATAGAAGGCCAACCCCGAGACCGATCTGCAACAGAGGAGACCTACTGCTGAAACCCCTGATTTCTATTGGTTCTCTGTTGTTTCTCTTTTTTCCTTCTACCTTCAATTGATCAGGCAAGTGCCCTATGCTGATAGTCTAGATTGCATGTTTTCCTTCTTTGATTTGCAATTACAATTCCAACTGCTGTATATATGCTTAGATCGATCTTTGAGCTTATCTGTGGGTTTTTCTTTGGCTATTGATGGATGAGGTCACCTCATTTGGATGATCAATGGTCCGGTTGATGGATGGTTGATATAGAAGTGATTAACCTTCTTTGATTATGTTTCCGTGATGGTCTGAGGAGAAGTCCAGGGGGATTGGGGTCGCTGTACCAAATTCCCGGAGGTGGAATTGTGAAAACCCGTCTCGCTGTGTCGAGACCGGGACCGAGGTGAGACCACCTTTGGTAAATCAGGACCCTACATCTGTTTGAGGGGCCCTGGACGACCATGGGGACGGGACCTGATCTGGATTTTTGATCAGAGGTGGGCCACCATCCCTATGCATAATGAAGAGGAGAAGTTGTTATCTGTCACAGAACTGGGTTCTGTAACAGAACACAACACGTTCTGATTATTAAAATAAAGGAGGATGATGAAGGGGAAGCATGGCCGAGCTCAGCACTGGCAGAGTCCAGCAATTGCCGAGCTCAGCACTTGCAGAGCCCAGCGATTGCCGAACTCACCCCTGAGCTCAGCGATGGCTGGATTCAACGTTAGCCGAACTTACTGTTCTGCCGAGCACAATGCGCAGGTTGAGATCCGAGTTTTAGCCGAGCTCAGTGTTTTAGGCCAAGCTCAGTGTCTAGGCCGAGTTCAGTGTTATGGCCGAGCTCAGTGTTTTACCGAGCTCAGTGCCAGACCGGGTTCCGTGCTAGACCGGGCTCCGTGCTTAGCCGAGCTCAGCGCTTAACCGAGCTAAGAGCTTGACCAACCTCAATGCCTGGCCGAGCTCAATGCTTTTCCGAACTCAGCTGGGTGACCGAACTGAGCTAGGCACTTTGCCGAGCTGAGCTGGGTGACCGAGCTGAGTGTTCAATTGAGCTCTAGTGCTTAGCCAAACTCCGAGATGGATTCCGAAAAGGCCGGATTTCAATAAGGGAGACTAGAACCTGGGACATTCCCTTCAGCCAGAATTCTTAGTGTGCACGGCCAACTACCCAGGCCAGGGGGTTAGCCGAACTCACATGTAGTTCTGGACAATCAGGCTGTGCCTGCAGGGTGTATACTCCTCTGATCCTAGTGTGCCGAGCTGACCACCCAGGCCAGGAGGTCGGCTGAGCACACTGTGTACAGTGACACTTTCCAGATTCTAATTTCTATTGTTGCAATCATATGTAGGACCCATCGACCATCCAAATAGACTTCCATCACTGTGCCAACCACGAGTCAATGGTGTGGCTCTACCTTGACTCGTGGGGTCCACTAATTAAGGTCCAGGTTATGTAATCTTGGATGATTCGACCTTTATACGTTACCAGGTGATGCACATAACTTCTGAGCACCAATCACAATATCCTTTAGCATCTGTGGTTTCACTTAAAGAACGAATTACCTGAGATAGACCTGAATCTGAAGTGGATCGTTTACTTAGGTTGGACTGTTGATATCTCCCATTGATCCTTGTACTTGGAGATTCATCTCCCTCATATTATTGCTGTCACTCTATTGCCTTATTATTGCTTATACCTGTTAATTAAATGGAAAATGGAGGACCCGAACCTAGAACTACTTAGAGGTGACCCGGTAATACGAATAGGTAAACATTGACCCGTGTCTGTGGCTAGGCGGGCCCTTTTATGGCCTAAGTTTGGATGAGAATTACCCTAGACTGGAGAGGTTAGATTGTATGGGCTCGTGACCCATTATGGATGTAAATGGATCATATATTGTTGAATATGGACTTGTATCTCTTGTGGAGTGATATAGACCAGGCAATGTATTTGGTGGGCCTTGGTATGGATCCATTGACTAGACTCGGACCTGGATTATGATCTATGGATGCTTGGACCTCTTAGGGACTTTGTTAGGACCTTGTTCACGCAAGGCAAAGCCTAGACAGACACGGACCTTTCTTGTTTCCTGAGTCGGCATAAACATTCACTCAGTTGATCTAAGCTCAGCCAGTTGGACTGATAATCACTGGTAGGAGCTATTGAGGTTGTTGTGTGGCTATCATGATGACCATTGTTGGAGACGGACGGTGTGATACCGGGTCCGGTCTTAGTGTGTGTGTTGATGGATGATGTTATTGCGGGGCTAGATAATCCCCAGCACTGTGAGATTTTCCCCGCCGCGACTGTGTTCAGTATGGGAGGGCCGCGGCATAATATCCCGCGGTATCCAGCTGTGTGAGTGTGCCATTTTGTGTAGGTTTATTATTATGATTATCATGATTCTATATTGTTTATATTGCACAACTGCCTAGGATATATACCATTGCTATTCTCTTAACTTCATTACTGTCTCTACTCATTTTGATGCATGCATCCTATATTATTTGCATACTGTGACTTGCCAGATCTTTAGATCTGATCCACTCTTGGTGCTTAGGTGTTGACCCCGAGTTCGAGGGCGATGCGTACGCACTCGTTGAGGCGCCCGTAGTAGGTGACTATGGATGGGGACCGGCCGACCAAGAGGTCGAGCCGGAGGGTGGAGAGCCGGCACCAGTGGCAGGGGTTTGAGTGTCTATTTGTTTGGGTTTCTGAGAGATTATGTAGTGAGTTAGGTAATGTTGAAAATATGTAATTAAACTTTGTTTTTATCACTTGTCACTTTTTAGGCTGGATAAGCCCGTTTACATTTGATATGATTTTGATGATACCATGTGCTTCCGCTATCTCTATATTGCTTCCGTTTATTTCTTTATGCTTCCGCAATATTAACTGTTGTTATAATATTGTTCAAAAAGTTTTAAATTGGACCTCACTGCGGACCTACGATCTTGGAAGTTCTCGGATTTTCCGGGAAGTAGCGCGCCAATTTCGGTACTTTGACGATTTTCTCGGTATCCGGAATTGGGGCGTTACAAAACCCATAAGTCATGAGAAGAACAAGTAATAGAATGAAATGTAATAAAATCATCCACATTGAGCAAAATCACCATATTAGCTGAATATTCACTTGCCTTGACCAAAAATGAAGATCAAATCACACCAAGAAGGTCTCTCAAGGGTCTAAAGTCTTCAATCTACAAAAGCCCCAAAAATATCCAAGAGAAAACCCTAGAAAATCAATCCTTTGCAAACCTCAAAAGAAAACCCTTGCATATATGAAGAAGACATTCCAAAGACTTAGAAAAATAAGATTTCTAAGGAGAGAAAGTCATTGCTAACCTTTGAGAGTTCAAACCAAGAAGAAGAGCTTGAAAGAGAGAGTTGTCCTTGCTTAAAATCCATGAAAAGGATATCCTAGGAGAGCTTGAGATATGGGGAAGATGATTTGGAGATCAAATCTCTACTTGGTCTTCAAGAAGATGGCAAACAAGAGGAGGGAGAAAGGGGCTGGAAGAGAACCCTAGGCGCC
The DNA here is from genome assembly GCA_012931725.1 of Litsea cubeba. Classification (NCBI taxonomy): domain Eukaryota; kingdom Viridiplantae; phylum Streptophyta; class Magnoliopsida; order Laurales; family Lauraceae; genus Litsea; species Litsea cubeba. The sequence continues at coordinate 26,457,338 of CM022953.1, forward strand.
ACTCTTTGTTGCAGGAAAATGAATGAATGGGGAATAAGAAGAACCCATTGGCTTTATAAAGAGTTAAGTGGGTTGGGCTCCATGGGCACCAAGACTTGTCATGGCTAAAACTATCAATTGTGGGTCCCGAACGAAGATGAAGAAGAAGACAAAATCGATCAACGAAATATTTACTTTCCAAAAAGTATATTTTCCCCAATTTTTAAAATTTTCAAAATTTATGGACAGATTTAGTGAAAATATCATTTTTTCCCATTTTTCTCGAAAAACGCGATTTCTGAGCATTAAATCAAAATGGTCAAAACATGAAAGTTATTTAAAACAATAAAATGGATCAAAATAAATAAAATTTGGGATTTTTAGAAATCAAGAGTAATTTCTCTCAAAAATTCATTTTACAAAGCCAGGTCAAACTAAAGTCAATGGTCCTCAAAACTCTCCAAGATTATGAAAAACCTAGTCAAACTCAAAAACAAAGTCAAATCAACTCTAATCTCACTTAAAAAGTTAAACTACAATTAAGACAATGCTAAACAAAAGAATTGGGGGGTCGGGGTCTTACAGGTAGGTTATCAGTTATCATCATAAAATTATTGTACCACTAACCTAAGTTTACACACACAATAAAAAAAAAAAAAAAAACATGTGGACTATCTACCATTGTGGAAAAGAATTCCTTAAAATACTCACTTCGTGGCCAAGTTGACTCGAGTTTTTAGATTGGGATATTGCCCATGCAGTTACCTTTAGACCTAACAATTACCTTTTAGCGGATGAAGTTTAAGTATTTCTCATAGAGCTATTCATGTAATATTCTACAGCCATGTGACGTCGCACACATTGTATTGTACGATATTTTAGGGTTGTGCGATGTCTCATCGTTATTGTACAAACAGCTACGCGGGAAATATTTAAATTTTGGTTATTTTGGCACATATGTCAGGCTCAGAACAATCGTACGGTCAAAATCCCTTTTAGATTTTGGTTGACTTAGTGAAAGAGCTTGATAGTGTTATGACTTATGACAAAATCATAGTTCGATTTACTCATTAAGATCAATTGGTTTTTTTCTTATTTTATTTTAAGTTTCCGTGTACATGACTAGGCCTATACTTTCACTAAGTTACCGAATTAATTGGGTGATTTAAAACTTTTCAAATTTCAAGTGACACATGTTTCATAGTTAATGATACTATGCCGTTAATTTTTCAATAAATTATAGTAGCAGGCAAGGGAGCTGGGACTCATGAAGTCACGAGCGCACTCGAGGAGACAACGCCCACAAATGCAAGTGGGGAGAGACCTAAGGATTGATCTCAGGTTATTTGGATATAAGATGATGGGTTTTCCCAACAATTAGGCAACCCCTCATCCTCTAGTAGATGTTAATCTTATTAATACTGTATGTAAAGAAGCGCCCCAAAAAAAATGAGTAAGCAAACACGTGCAACACATGAATTAGGGAGAGACTTCGTAAAAAGCTGGTGTGTGCGTGCATGCATTTGTGTGTGTGTGTGTGTGTGTCTATATATATATGAGAAATATTCAAGTGCATCTATCCCTCACCATAGGGTGAGAGACACTCCCCTTTTTGAAAAGTTTTAAGTACAAAAGTGACTTTTCAAGTACATAGGAATACTCCCTATGTACTTGAAACTTCCCAAAAAGGGGAGTGTCCCATATGAGAGGGGCCTTCTATCCTCGGCTTTAGCCGAGGATAAGGGTGTCCGCTCAATGGTCTGGGGCCCACCTAGGGACCCACATGGGAATGAGGATTGGGGCGATTTGAAGGACACATAGGGACCCTTCTCTCTACAAAAAATCAGCTGCATCTCTAATCATCATCACCTCCATCTGGGCCACAAAAGTATACATTCCATTCGGATGGGTGTCGATCGACCCAACGGTCCAATTTAATCGGATGGGGCCAAATTTTGGTGGACATATGTAATTCAGGGGGCCCTTGTGTGTGGTCCATTTGGATGGACCAGATAGTGGGCCCCACCCTAGGCAGCGGACAACCCTCTCCCATCAGCTCGAGCTAAGGATAAAATTCCATAAGCTCGTGCTTGTAGGGCCCACCTTTAGCCCATCCAAATGGACCAAACACATGTCCCTCCTAAATTGCATATGACCACCAACTTTCGATCAGATCTGAACTGATTGGACCGTTGGATCGACTATGTATCGATCCAAATGAATTGTTGACTATTAAACTTTTGGGCCCATATGGAGATGATAGAAATCACGATTATGGCTGATTTTTTGTAAAGAGGAGGATCTCAGGGTTCCTTGAAATCCCCCCATCCCCATCCCCAGGTGGGCCCCACCACACACTTGAGTTTACCTTATCCTAAGCTTGAGATAAGGAAATCCTTATCCTAAAAAACTAGATGAATATAATATTACCTTATCCTAAAAAAACTAGATGAATATAATATTAAGAAAAAAGTTTTATCTGTAACTTTAGATAATGCTAGTAATAATACAGTGGCTAATGAATTAATGAGAATGCAGATGCCACTTGTAAGGTCCGTGATGTTACTGGGTCAGTTGGGCCCAATAGCAGGCCCGTTGACTCGTTTATTTAGTAATTATTTTATTTAATTGTATTTTCGATATTTAAGTGGGTTTAGATCATGAGCGAATTTGTTTTAGTATTAGAATAGTGTATGCGAAGTTTCGTGCGATTCCGAGTTCGTTTGATCCTAGTAGGGGGTGGTTTGCAATTTAAGGAAAATTGAGTGTTTTTTTGAAATATTCCAAACGCCGTAATTTTTGGGTTCGTTGAAAAGGTTTCGTCTCGAGGATCACTTTAGTCTCTTGGCTCGTCGCGATCCGACGATCAGAAACCCTTCAAGTGGTCCATTCTTTCACCGAACCCACTTAAGGGTAATTTAGTCTCTTCCTCCCTCTCTTCTTCTTAAGTAGGGATTAACCCTAATCCTTAATTCATTCCCTGCAACGAACGAGTGCTACAACCCCTTTATTCTTCATATTCTTTTCTCAAGCCCAGAACTCTAGCACAAAAGATCATTCTCGAAGATCCGAACCGTTAATCTTCATCCTCTCGATCTCCTCTTTCTTTCGGTACCAATTTGGTAAGATTCTCACAATCTCATAATTTCAATCATCTTCTCTTTGTTTAAATTAGGTTTGATCTTGATCCTTTTATTTTCTTTCTTTTCCTTTACATTCTAGACTGCGTTTTATCGGGTTAGATTGTGAATTTTGCGGTAGAAAGCTCCTCCTCGAGTTTTACCAAATTCTATCTTCTTCTTGGTTGAGGCAAGTAGATTTTCATTGTTATAATTAAGCATGTGTGTTTGTTTCTTATTGATTGTCTATGCTTTCTTGTTAGAACACCTTAATTCCAAGCCTGTTCTGATTTAGGAATTAATATGCTAGGTTTTGATTTGGGGATTTGGATTTGTTAACTTTAAATTGGTATTCCTTTTTGTTAATTTGATTCAATGGTTGGAATGTGGATGGAATGGAATGTTGGGAGAGCAGGAGGCTCAATTTTGTACAGGTTATAGCCTTTGGAAAGGCTTGGAAGTGAAGGAAATGAATTTGGTATGGAAGAACTTCAGAAATGACCTGAAACAGAAATTATTCTGTACTGATCGCGTGGTGTCGGTTAGCTCTCGGTCAAGGTTCGGTTAACCGACCTCAAGGTCGGTCAGCCGAACCCACCTTCGGTTCCAATTCCAGATAACCATTTTAGCTCCTGATGAAGCTTGGTCAAGTCTCGGTCAGCCGAACTTTAGAGTTCGTTTAACCGAACGTGAACCGATAGCTGACCGATCGAGTGAGGCAGAAGGGTTTGGGAAATTGTTGGACGGTATGGCTGAAGTTCGGTCAGGTTTCGGTCAGCCGAACTCATCTCGGTTCCAATTCCAGAGAGCATGTTTTTAACTCCTGTCAGAGGTCGGTCAGCTGAACTTTATATTCGGTCGACCGAACTAATGAGTTCGGTTAACCGAGGGCTAACCGAAGGTCAGCCGAAATTATCTTTTTGTCCTGTTTATTCTAGACTGAGACTGTTAACCTAGGTTTGAGACTTAGATGCTGGAAACCACTAACCTACTATCACATGACTATTAAATGGGAATGAAATCGAAACACATGGCTTGGTGTGAATTCGATAGGTTGTCTAGGTATTCGTGTATTACGCATGGTCTAACTGAATGCGTATGGAACTTAATCAACCGATGCTTAACATGATTATACACCAAGGGATTTCCTAAGAGCATCGTCGATCCGAATTCCACACGTACTCTGTTAGAACTTGTGGAATATAGGAATGACACCACTTGCCTAGGATTGGATTGGAATATCTCCTTGACTTGTGACTTGTATCCGTTACTTATATTCCTTGTACACTCTATTGGCATAAAATACTTAACTAATTATGAAACATAAATCCTTATAGAGTTTAGGGCTTGGACTTGACTTAAAGTGTACCTTAGGAACTTGTGTCATGTATTAATAAACATGACTGTCTAGCAATGAAATGGATTATCACGTGTTTACTTGTCTTGTATTGTCTTGAATGAATAATCACTAAAATCATGTATTGTACATTGAGCTAGCCAGACTGTCTTGTTTTCCGTGTGTCAACACCATGAAAGTCCGGGAGATCCTAACCCTAGAGGGGGGGTGAATAGGGTGAGCTACACTTAATGACTAATTATGACCAATTTTAATTTCTTTAAAACAAACTAGTCACATGTGATGATTAACATACATAATGCGGAAGCTAAACGAAACAATCACCACAAAAGCAATCACCACTACAAAAAGATTTATAGTGGTTCGGCCTCAATGCCTACATCCACTACCGGCTTGTGACTCAACACCCCACCGGATTTCCACTATTATGCTTTTCAAAAGGCTAAGCAATAACCTCTACAACTATGCTTTTCTAGGCTAAGCAATAACCTTACAATGTGCTTTTATAGGCTAAGCAATAACCTTTATACAATGCTTTTAAATGGCTAAGCAATAACCTTACAAGTAAATGATTTCTCTCAAAGAAAGTGTCTTCACAAAACACTCTAAGAGATTACAATTTAAGCTCAAATAAATTGCCTCCAAATAGGCGGATATGAAAATGTAAAACAGACTCACACAACACACTAAGAAATGCAAAGATGAATGCTTATGAAGTGTGTGTATGAAAACTTCAATCAAGTTAAAAATAAGTTCAATCAAGATATATGCTCAAAGCATTTTAAAGTTTAAGGCACATAAAAAGATTTGATTGAAGATATATGCAAATCACATGAAAAACAATTAACTTGTTAATGTTATGAAAATCAAAAGATTACAAGTTGTACGTATGAAATTGATAATGTCTAAAACATGTGATGCATAATCAATGTTGTTTTCAAAACAAATTAGTTTAACTAAAGTTCAAATAGATTGAAAACAACAAAGAAGATTCAAACAAGTAAATGAATCATGCAATAAAAGGAATCAAGGATTTTGCGAAGCATGATTAACAAAGTTTATAAAACAAACTTGGTTTGAATCAAGAAGTAGAATCCAATACAAATAAATCAAAGATTAAATATGATAAGGATTCAAAACATCATTGTTATCATGCTAAAGATCATTTACCAAAGATTCAAAACAAAGCATATAACAAATGATAAAGAGAGGTAAAGCTTACTTAGTGATTTAACTTCATTAATCCAAGCTTGAGCTTTACTAATGACCCCCTTGATCTCTCTTAGTTCATCCCCTTTTTCTTCTCTCCAAACTCCTTAAAGAGTGCTTAGAAGCTCTAAATTGTTCAACCTTTTTCTCACGGGAATGAACTCATATTTATACTCAAAAAGTGAGTATCAGCGTGTCTTCGGTCGACCCCATAGACAGCTCGGTCGACCTACCCTTAAACGGGCAATAATATGACTGTTTGAAAAAAATCTGTAACGGTCACATTTTGGTCAAACTGTAGTGTCTTCGGTCGACCTACCACTGCTTCGGTCGACCGAAGACACTGCAGGTCAACCGGGACCAAAAATTCCCATTTTTGCACATTTTCAAAGATTTTCTTGTGGGGATTTTTTGGGCCATTAAATTAAGCATGGAAACATGATTTTAAATCATTCTAAGGGTTTAAAAACATGAAATATAAAAAGCCAAAAATGATTAGAAAGTTTTAAAACCATAGGCTTGCTTGATATATAAAAATTCTTTTTCAAATTAAATTGCATCCAAGATGAAAACCAAAACATGCATGAAACATAGGATTTACAAGATTTAAAACAATGCATGTGTAATTTCAAGAATTTCTAAATCAATGCATGTGTGAACATTCATGAGATGAATAAAATGCTAATGCATCCATCAAATTGCAATAAACAAAATCCTAACAATCTCCCCCTTTGCAATTTGATGGCAAACCTTTCTCACACTAAATCTTCAGCTCCTCGTTGGCTGGACTAGGCTTGAAATCTTCTTTGGATGCTCTCTCTGTCTTGGCTTGGGCTTTAGCTCTTTTCCTTCATTCTCCTTGATGGTTGTGGCTTGATCATTCTTCAAGCTTTCTTTTCTTCTTTAACCAAGCATCTTCTTTAGCTCCAAGCTTTCTTCTCTTCATTTCTCCCCTTTGACCATGCACTCTCCTTTTGGCAAGATGTGCATTCTCTCCACCTTTAGTTAGCTTGAACACTTTCTCCCCCTTAATTCTTTCTCCTCCTTTGCCATTAAGCTTGAGAACTTTCTCCCCCTTTGCCATTAAATTGCAAAGGTATTAATTGAACAGGGGTACCTACACACATGAAACAAGGAAATACCTTTCAATAGCACCTGTTAATAAAGGAAATTGAAAATGTAATATATAACAGGTTATCATGCATGGGTAATAAGCTATAAGGTGTATCAGAGCCAATACAAGGGTGAATTTGATCAAAACTAATACTTCCTATGAAGTTTTTCACTCCCCCTCAATCCATATTCTCCTTTTGTCAAAATTTTTGACAAGAATATAACTATTTGGTACAAGAAGAAGATGGTTTAACCAATTGAGGGATAAGTTCAAGTGAAGGATTAGATTCAATTGATAATAATATTTGACTATAAAGCTCAATATGATCAAATTACCAAAGTAAAGGGCAAGGTCATTGGGATATACTCAACACAGCATCAATCAATATAACTATGAAAATCATATGCTATGAATATTTTTGAAATCATTTCATCCAATCATAAAATATGACTATCATGTGCAAGATGAGTGAAATGAAGTTCAATCATGAAGCCTACCTCAACCATTAACCAACCAACATTATGAACACATAAACATGGTGGTCATGTGATTTACCTATAAGTGCAAGAGAGGTGGCAATCATGAAGATTATGATGCTAATGGAATGTGATATGGAACAAAAGACATATGACTATCAAGATCAATCCAATGTACACAAGGTCTATCACAAACTCAAGATATGATATCAATTGGAAATGATACTAAATGAAAATGTTACCAATTGATTACCAATTGAACATGAAACATGATTAAGAGCAAGCATGTGACAAACACAAAATTCCAACAAGCATCATAAAATGATTATTCATCACTTTTAATGATTTGACTAATGAGCATAGTGATGAACAAGAAAAATTGCATTTAGAAATATATATAACTTGGTAAAGCATGCAATTTACAAAATTGTCAAATCATATGAATTCAACAACTAAGAAATCCATCAAACAATCTATGAAATACAAGGAATGGATTTCAAAGAGGTTCATATGATTAAACACTACTATGAAGTTGAAACATGTATAAGAATGACATAACAAGGGAAATACACATGAATCAATAACATAACCATCCATATCAAATAATAACTAGAAAGCATAAAGGATGGATTTTTGGGTTCTAGTATGGTAACTACAAAAATGATTTAAAGAACACAACCATACATGGAACAAATAAACATTTGCATAAAGAATGTAACTAAATGAGCAAAGATGCAAATAGATTAAAACAACATTCATTTCCATTTGAAATGACATAATCAAATACATAAGGAAATGAGTACATGGAACATGCTTTGATGAATACATGTAAAAGGTTTTAAAGCATTTCCATTCATGCAATCTTCAAATTATAAACAAAATCTGACAATGAACAAAATGAGTATGAAAATGAAGAAAGCACATTATCAATCATCAATTCCAAACAAGATAACTACAAAAGCTCATACAAATTGATTTTAAAAACTATTCAACTTGCATTTTAAATGATATAACTTATTTGAAACACTTACAAGTTGATTTTTCGAAACAATAATTTTCCATAAGAAAGTATAACGTAGAAAAACATGGAAAATCTAAATTGTTGTAAATCATTTGCAAAACAAATCTTACCAAGACATTCAAACAAATGATTTTGCAACATCAATCAATCATGAATACTCTAGCTATGAAAGCTTTTGAAAACACGATCAATTGAACAAATGTAGAAATGCAATACAAGTGATATAACTTATATGAGAGCTAAGAGCAAATCTAACAAAAAGGAAATTATAGTCAAATGATTTTGAAAACCATGATATGTAACTAGTATGGTGCATGAAAACAAAATCAATTGATTACAAATAAACATTGCATTTAAAGTAATGTAACTAATGAAAGAACATAAATGCAAATGCAATCATGACCAACAAAAAGATTTACCTATAAAGGATAGGTTGGTCAATGAGGTCCAAGGCCTTAAGGTTTGACTAAGTAAATAACTTTTGGAATCCACCTAAGGTCTTGGGAGGGTTGGTCTTTGAGGTCTATCTTAAAAGTCTCACCAACTATGGGAGATTTGATTTGATAAATTTTTAACTTAGACTTATCACCTTGATATTTAGATTTGACTAAATTTAGCTTAGATTGGTGATTAGTCTTTTGGGGTTGGTGACTTTTCTTCTTAGGGGATTGGTTCACTTTTCTTTTCTTCTTATTTCCTCCCTTAATTTGACTTTTGAAATTTAGATTTAACTTAGCAACTTTATTCAAAAGTTCTTTCATGTGTTGAGTTAGGGGAGGAAGATTGAGAAGCTTTTTATTGATAGAATCTTTTGTAGTTGGTTTCACTTGTTTAACCCTTTTAGAATCTATCTTAGGAGACTCCTTTTTAATATGTTTAACTTGTTTAATTTTCTTGGAGTCTTCTTTGGTTTTTAGTGTCTTATCCATCATAGAGTTTGATTTTACTTTCTTTGGTTCAAAGATGGGTTTAGACACATAGCTTCTCCTTAGTTTGCACTCAAACCTAAAGTGTCATTCAATGCCACAATAATTGCATTTAGTCATGGGCAAGGAGGAATGAGTACTAGAGAATGAGGACTCACCTTTCACAAAAGTGTTGGTGAATTTAGGGTCATATGTAATATTCCTATCAAAACCAAGACCCGTCCTATCTCTTTGAGATTTACCCAATTTAAATAACTTTTCAAATTTCTCTTCACTTTGGGTAAACTTGCACTCATACTTTTGTTTATAGCTTTCAAGTTGAGTGACTTGTTCGTTAAGGGTTGAATTTTCAAGTTTAACTTTTGTTAGTTCTTGTTCAATTCCCTTAAATTTATTTAGCTCTTCATGGGCAAGTTTTAATTCAAATTTAATTTCATTAATAACATTGGATCCAAGTTCTAGAGTGTTTATCTTAATTTGAGCATTAGATAAATTTTCCTTAGAGATATTCAACTTGGATTCTAGGTTGTTAATGTTATCATCTTGCCTTTTTAATTGATCTCTTAGTTTAGAATTTTCCATATTAAGATCATCACAATCTATCTTTAATTCTCTTAGATCATCTTTAATATTAGATAGATTATTCAAGGGGATCATGAACTTAGATTCTACACAATTTATTAATTCTTCTTTTTCTCTAAGTTCATCTTTTGAGGAGACTAAATCTTTGTTTAGCCTTTTAGATTCTTCTTTTAATCTTTTATTCTTCTTAGAAAGCTCTAAGGATAATGTGCACAATTCCTCATAAGCTTGTTCAATATCATTTTCATTTTCATCATTTTCTTCTTCTTTTAATTCAACTTGGGATTCATTAATTTCAATGTTTGAATCTCCAATAGATGGAAGAAGAGGGGGTCTAGAAGAATCTACACAAGAATCTACAAGGTCTAGCATAGTGGAGTCCATTCTAATGATTTTCATGGGGTACACAACTAGGGTATTAAACTCTAGGTTTTTACACCTAATCAAGAGTTCCAAACACTTGATCCAAAAGATAGAGCAACCTTGCTCTGATACCAACTGAAAGTGTTGGATACCACGATCACTGAGAGGGGGGGGGTGAATCAGTGATTTCTAAAAACAGGTCCAATTCAACAACAAAACAAGTCAAATCACACTATGACACCAGATTTAACGTGGTTCACCGAAAGGCTACGTCCACGGTTCAAAGACTGTCCGAACACCAATCCGGGACAGATCTGAATCTTATTTAGTCGCACCAACGACAAAGAGCACCAACCCTTAGTTTCAGATAGCACCAACTATCTAGGAAGCACCGACTCCCTTGAGTTTCAGATAGCACCAACTATCTAGGAAGCACCGACTCCCTTTACAATTTATCTGTACCCACAGATAGGATCACCAAACCCTAAACACCAAGCACCAACTTGATGTAAGAACAGAATAGAAATAAACTCTGTCTACAGCCCTTCCCCTCTACAATTCTCTCTCTCTCAATCCCTTACAAATTGAATTTAAAGCATAAACAGAGAGACACTTAACTCATGGACGAAACACCATCTTCTAGAGCACAATCCCGTCCATAATTGCTGTAGAAAGATGCAGCACAACAGCACACAGCAACAGCACCAGCACACAGCACACTCTACTCTCTTCTCTTCTCTCTTTTCTCTTCTCTTCTGGTGTCTCTTCTGATGTATTTATGAACGACCCAAGCATGCCTTTATATAGGTTTTAATAACCCTTAATTGTATTCAAAACGGGCTACAATTCGTTTAGAAAGATTCCCAAACGAAATAGATAACTGTTGCTGAATTTTCGTGCAAAACTTCTAATTCTGCGCAACTCTGGTTCCCGTGCTCGGTCGACATCCTGGCTTGCTCGGTCGACCGAAGACACTGACTGGGAAAACAGACAATTTCGAGCTCGGTCGACATCCTGGAGTCCCGGTCGACCGAAGACACACTGTGTCACGAAAATAACTGAGAGGTGCCTTTTTTCTGTTTCTGCAGGTTTCTTCTTGCTCGGTCGACCGCATGAAGAGCCCGGTCGACCGCGTGCACTGCATCAGGAATTCTTAATTCCAGAATGTTTCAATTCTGTTTCTCCTTTTCAAGCTCTATCACACCAGCTTATTATCATCATGTTTGTGACAATGTGTTGACAAGAATTCCAACTCAAAACCATACTTGAGATACTAATTACTTTAATTCATCAAAAAACTCTAAAGTCATCTCAAGTTCATCTCAAATTCCAACAATCTCCCCCTTTGGAATTGTTGGCAACACTATTGGAACTTCAACACTTTCAACTCCAGCTTGCAGCTCTTCCAAGTTCTTTTCAACACTCACTTGGAACCAATTCTAAAATTCTGAAATAACAACCATGCACTGTCAACAATCTCCCCCTAGCTTTCATAGCATAAGCTCTACTTCATAGCTTTCATAGCATAACATCTCTTCCTAGCTTTCATAGCATAATAACATCTCTCCCTGCTATCATAGCATAACATCTCTCCCCCTTTGACAACAAGTCCAAAGGGACCAAACCGAGGAGCGAATAGGATTTTCAATGAATGCATTGCTCCCCCTTTCAATCACAACTCCTACGGTTTAGGAGAGTGAGTAACTCCTAACTTTTTCCGGAGATACTCAAAGACTTCCTTTGGCAGAGGTTTCGTGAATATATCAGCCACTTGCTCAGTTGTTGGAACATATTCCAACTTGACCTCTCCATCAGCAACTTTATCTTTAAGAAAATGATAACGAATTGCTACATGCTTTGTTCGAGAGTGCTGAACAGGATTCTTAGATATATGAATTGCACTCGTGTTGTCACATAGGATCGGCGTAGGATCCGTTGTAGGAACTCCTAGATCAGAGAGCATTTGCCGCATCCATAACACTTGCGTACAACAAGTTGCCGCTGCAATATATTCCGCTTCCGCTGTCGAAAGGGATACTGAGTCTTGCTTCTTACTATGCCAAGCAACTAATCTTTCTCCAAGATAAAATGCGCCGCCGCTAGTACTCTTGCGATCATCTACGCATCCAGCCCAATCGGCATCAGAATATGCAACAAGAGTGAAGGATTTTCCTTTGGGATACCAGATACCAAGCTCCATAGTACCTTTCAGATATCGAAAGATTCTTTTCACTGCTGTAAGGTGCGTTTCAGTTGGTGCTGCTTGAAAACGTGCAACCATACATACTGCTTGTAGAAGATCTGGTCTTGTAGCAGTCAAGTAGAGCAAGCTTCCTATCATAGAGCGATAGGTAGTATGATCAACGGACGAGGCCTTATCATCTTTGCTAAGCTTCGTGTTTGTTGACATTGGTGTGCTCACTGGCTTGCTGTCTTCCATATTGAACCGTTTCAGCATTTCCTTAATGTACTTCATTTGAGATATGAAGATGCCATGTTTCAGCTGCTGAACTTGTAAACCAAGAAAGAACTTTAGTTCTCCAAGCATCGACATCTCAAATTCTTTCTTCATCTCTTCTGCAAAATTCCTGCACATCTCCTCATCATTGCCACCAAAGATTATGTCATCAACATAAACAATGACAACCAGCTGTTTGCTTAACTCAGTTTTGACATATAGATTGCTATCAACAAGTCCTTTTCCAAAACCGATCTTGCGGAGATAGAGATCCAGCCTTGCATACCATGCCCTTGGCGCTTGTTTCAGTCCATAAAGAGCCTTTTTCAACTTGCATACTAGATCTGAATTTTTGCTGATGAGAAAACCATCAGGTTGCTCAATGTAGACTTCTTCTTCAAGTAAACCATTCAAGAAAGCTGACTTTACGTCCATCTGAAATACCTTGAAGGTTTTGTATGCTGCCAATGCAAGAAACATTCGAATAGCTTCCAGACGAGCCACCGGTGCAAAGGTCTCTTCAAAATCTATGCCTTCAACTTGAGCATAGCCTTTACAAACCAACCTTGCTTTGTTTCTTATGACTTGACCATCTTCATTCAGCTTATTCCTAAAGACCCATTTAGTACCAATAACATTCTTATCAGTAGGTCTAGGAACAAGTTCCCATGTGGAGTTCTTCTCAATTTGCTCCAACTCCTCATGCATAGCTTTCAACCAACTATCATCGAGACTGGCTTCAGCCACAGTCTTGGGTTCAATGGTGGACACAAGTGAGTAATTGCTAACTATACTTTGTCTAGTTTGAACGCCTGCCTTAGGATCTCCAATGATTTGATCCTTAGGGTGTTGCTCTACCCAAGTGCTGTGCTTCTTAGGTGAAGTATCTTCTGAGTCATCCTTTGATTTCTCAGAATCATTAGATTCAGCCATCTCATCATCAATCTCACTCGAGTCCTCATTAACTGGACTGTCATTATGAGTTCCATTCTTGGATTCATGGTTTTCATCAATTCTCACATCAGCACTTTCTATGATTTTCTGGTTCTTTTGATAAGACACCTATATGCCTTGCTAGTAGAGGAGTAACCCAGAAATATACCTTCGTCAGCTCTTTCTTCAAATTTGCCCGGATTTTGTTCGAGCCGCTTGATGTAACACTTGCTGCCGAAGACTTTGAAGTGCTTGACTGTTGCTTTTCTTCCAAACCATAGCTCATAGGGAGTTTTGTCTTCACGTGGCCTGATCAAGCATCGGTTTTGAATGTATACAGCCGTATGAATTGCCTCTTTCCAATACTTGTCAGCCATCTTGCTTTCACTCAGCATCGTACGAGCCATCTCTTGTACGGTGCGATTCTTCCGTTCCACAACTCCATTTTGCTGTGGAGTTCTAGGGGCTGAGTACTGTCTTTGAATGCCATGATGTTCACAATATTTAGTGAACTCTTCAGATGTGAACTCGCCTCCACGATCAGACCTTAAAATCTTGATACGTTTTTCCAATTGATTTTCAAACCTGTGCTTTAAACACTTTAAAACGATCAAGTGCTTGATGCTTATGCTTAAGAAACAATACCCATGTCATACGAGTATAATCATCAATGCATAACATGAAATACTTATCTCCATTAGTGCTTTGAGTTCGCATCGGTCCACAGAGATCAGTGTGCACAAGCTCAAGAGGTTTCTTGGAATGATGCTCCTTTGACTTGAACATAACCCTCGTTTGCTTTCCCTTTTGGCAAGAGTCGCAAATGGGATTGGAAGGCTTTTCAACTGTAGACATGCCTCTTACAGCCTTTGAATTGCAAATCTTTGACATGTTGTCAAAGCTTAGATGCCCAAGGCGTTTGTGCCACAACCAACTTTCCTCTGTCCGACTCATCAAGCAGGTCTTTTCAGCTCCATCTGACAGTGTATAGAGATTTCCAGCAGTTCTTGATCCAGTTGCCACTGTTTTCCCGTTGCTACTCTTCTTGATGGCAAACCCATTCTTTGTGAAGATAACTTCATGACCCTTGTCACAGATCTGGCTCACACTAAGCAGGTTGTGTCTCAATCCAGACACATATAAGACTTCTTCAGATCTGATCTTGTTTGCCATAAGCTGAATAACACCTTTTCCGCATATTTTGGCACCATCATTGTTGCCAAACTTCACTGAACCGCCTTCATAGTGCTGTAATTTGATGAATTTCTCTTTATCACCAGTCATATGGCTTGAACAACCACTATCAAGGACCCATGGTGCTGTCTTCTTTTGTGCATTGAATGCCGTTTGCACAATGAGAGATTCTTTGGGACTTTCTGCACTTTGCTTTGCTCTCCAAGCCTTGACTAACTTGGGTTTCTTTTCAACCTGAAATTTGTTAGCAATATGCAACCTACAATCCCTAGCCAAGTGTCCATAATTATGACACATATAGCACTCAATTTTGTGGCTACTTAGGATTGAAAAAGGATTCCTAGTCACAAATGGACTGTTTCTTACATAGAATTTGCAATCAGCTCTTTTATGTCCAAACCTATTACAATGAAAGCAATAACCATAGAATTTATATCTTCTTTGTGGCTGGTTAATCTTCATTACCTTTCTAAGAGGAATGGACTCCTTTCTAGGTTGAGTGGGCTTCATAGAGTTAGAAGGTGCAGTGACTTGCTTCACAAACTTTTTCTTTTGAGGAGGTGCAATCTTAGAGGATTCTCCTTTCTCAAATCCTAGACCAAATCTGAAGTGGGCAGGTCTTTGAACTTTCAGTAGTTCATTGAGTTTCATAGTCCCTTCAATCGCTTGGAGCGCTTTGAGTTTTTTGCTATTTTCCAAATTTTCAGCCTTTGCTCTAGCGATCTCAGTTTCAAGTTTCATAGCCTCTTCCTTTTTGATACTTATTTGGTTTTCAAGGACTTCTACCATTCTTTTATATTCTTCTACTTGAGTTTTCAAAGAAATAATAGAACTTTCAGATTCATGGAGAAGTTTCAGATTTTTCTTACTTGATTTGCGTTCCATGCTTAGCTCCTCAAGTGCGGCTATGAGTTCCTCTTCAAGATTGACTTCAGCCTCCTCATCCTCTTCCGGATCTAGCTCTTCTTCTTCTTCAACAGTGACCATGAAGAGAGCTTCGGTTGATTCATCATCGTCTGAAGATTCAGACGTGCTGTCATCTTGTTGACATAGAAAGTTTTTAGCTTTGCCCCTTTTTCTAAAATTTCTCTTTCCTTTACTCTTTTCAGCATAAGAGTCATTATCATTGTCTTCTTTTAGGGGACACTTCGCAGCAAAGTGACCAATACCTCCACAATTGAAGCATTTAAAGGGTAGCTTCCCTTTGTACTTGCCGATGCTTCCTTTCTTCAACTTTCTAACAAATTGAGCCTCAAGCTCATCATCATCAGAATCAATATCATGACCAGCAGTCTCTTTTGCCTTTTTCTGAACTTTGAAGGCCGCTTCTTTATCAGATGAAGACGTCTTTCCTATGCGCATCTCATAGGCAGTTAGAGAACCATGTAATTCATCCATGGAGAATGCATTCAGATCTTTGGCTTCTTCAATGGCTGAGACTTTTGAATCAAACCGGGGAAGAAGAGATCTTAGAACCTTTTTGACGATGACCGGCTCTTTAATCTCCTCCCCTAGTCCACGAATGTCATTCGTGACTTCATTCACTCGTTGCATATACGAGTCAACATTCTCGCTTTCTTCCATGCGAAGAGACTCGAATTGAGAGCGATGGGTTTGTAATTTGGCTTCTTTAATCTTCTCATCACCTTCATGTATGCTTTGCAACTTGTCCCAAATTTCCTTGGCTGTTTTGCATGCAATTACTTTGACAAGCTCGCTGTCCACAAGGCCACTAAAGAGTGCATTCTGCGCCTTGGAGTCGTTGTCTGCCAACTTCTTCGATGCAGTATCATTGGGTACGGTGGCAGCATTGTAACCGGCTCTGACAGCCTCCCAAACATCATAGCCAAGAGATTTGATGAAGGCTTGCATCCTAATCTTCCAAAAGGAGTAATTAGAACCATCAAACAGAGGTGCTTTCATATTCCCTGTATTGACTGCCATGTGATTTGACAAGAGATCACCCTTAGCGTATTAAACTGATCAAGGGAACCTCGCTCTGATACCAATTGTTGGATACCACGATCACTGAGAGGGGGGGGGGGGGTGAATCAGTGATTTCTAAAAACAGGTCCAATTCAACAACAAAACAAGTCAAATCACACTATGACACCAGATTTAACGTGGTTCACCGAAAGGCTACGTCCACGGTTCAAAGACTGTCCGAACACCAATCCGGGACAGATCTGAATCTTATTTAGTCGCACCAACGACAAAGAGCACCAACCCTTAGTTTCAGATAGCACCAACTATCTAGGAAGCACCGACTCCCTTGAGTTTCAGATAGCACCAACTATCTAGGAAGCACCGACTCCCTTTACAATTTATCTGCACCCACAGATAGGATCACCAAACCCTAAACACCAAGCACCAACTTGATGTAAGAACAGAATAGAAATAAACTCTGTCTACAGC
Organism: Litsea cubeba; assembly: GCA_012931725.1. NCBI lineage: Eukaryota > Viridiplantae > Streptophyta > Magnoliopsida > Laurales > Lauraceae > Litsea > Litsea cubeba. Next base: position 26,474,484 of record CM022953.1, read on the forward strand.
CCTTCCCCTCGACAATTCTCTCTCTCTCAATCCCTTACAAATTGAATTTAAAGCATAAACAGAGAGACACTTAACTCATGGACGAAACACCATCTTCTAGAGCACAATCCCGTCCATAATTGCTGTAGAAAGATGCAGCACAACAGCACACAGCAACAGCACCAGCACACAGCACACTCTACTCTCTTCTCTTCTCTCTTTTCTCTTCTCTTCTGGTGTCTCTTCTGATGTATTTATGAACGACCCAAGCATGCCTTTATATAGGTTTTAATAACCCTTAATTGTATTCAAAACGGGCTACAATTCGTTTAGAAAGATTCCCAAACGAAATAGATAACTGTGCTGAATTTTCGTGCAAAACTTCTAATTCTGCGCAACTCTGGTTCCCGTGCTCGGTCGACATCCTGGCTTGCTCGGTCGACCGAAGACACTGACTGGGAAAACAGACAATTTCGAGCTCGGTCGACATCCTGGAGTCCCGGTCGACCGAAGACACACTGTGTCACGAAAATAACTGAGAGGTGCCTTTTTTCTGTTTCTGCAGGTTTCTTCTTGCTCGGTCGACCGCATGAAGAGCCCGGTCGACCGCGTGCACTGCATCAGGAATTCTTAATTCCAGACTGTTTCAATTCTGTTTCTCCTTTTCAAGCTCTATCAACACCAGCTTATTATCATCATGTTTGTGACAATGTGTTGACAAGAATTCCAACTCAAAACCATACTTGAGATACTAATTACTTTAATTCATCAAAAAACTCTAAAGTCATCTCAAGTTCATCTCAAATTCCAACTGAAAGTCTGGGCGATCCTAACCCTAGAGGGGGGTGAATAGGGTGAGCTACACTTAATGACTAATTATGACCAATTTTAATTTCTTTAAAACAAACTAGTCACATGTGATGATTAACATACATAATGCGGAAGCTAAACGAAACAATCACCACAAAAGCAATCACCACTACAAAAAGATTTATAGTGGTTCGGCCTCAATGCCTACATCCACTACCGGCTTGTGACTCAACACCCCACCGGATTTCCACTATTATGCTTTTCAAAAGGCTAAGCAATAACCTCTACAACTATGCTTTTCTAGGCTAAGCAATAACCTTACAATGTGCTTTTATAGGCTAAGCAATAACCTTTACACAATGCTTTTAAATGGCTAAGCAATAACCTTACAAGTAAATGATTTCTCTCAAAGAAAGTGTCTTCACAAAACACTCTAAGAGATTACAATTTAAGCTCAAATAAATTGCCTCCAAATAGGCGGATATGAAAATGTAAAACAGACTCACACAACACACTAAGAAATGCAAAGATGAATGCTTATGAAGTGTGTGTATGAAAACTGAAAGTCCAAGATCGAATCCTAGAGGGGGGGGGGGTGAATAGGGTGAGCTCAAAGTCCTTGACCAACTTTCATTCTTTTGGCTTTTAAGTTGCTTATGCTTTGATGAATATTAATAATCTTGTGAAAAAGATAGATTCCTAAGTTAATCATACACAAGATGAAAGCAACTAGGAACATTCAACAATAACAACATCAATCACATAAAGTAAGCACAAAAGAGCATTCACCATAACACAAGTGTTTTATAGTGGTTCGGCAACCGTGCCTACATCCACTCCCGGTAACCCTACCGGATTTTCACTAAAACGAGTTAAGGTTTAGGATCACCTTGAACCTTACAAACACATCACCATGCTTTTCAAGGCTAAGCATGAACCATTACAACTCAACAAATGCTTTTAAAGGCTAAGCACCAACCTTTACAACGAGTGATTTTCTCTTAATTAATATGCCTAATGATGCATGGATAAGAGAACTATTAAGTGCAATGAGATGCCTCTAAATAGGCTAATTTGAAAATGAAATGCCAAACTCTAGACATATGCATATGAATGAGAAAGTGTAAGATTCATGCATATGCTAGAAAACACTCTAACTCTTTTTAGAAGGATGAAACACTAAATGATGCAAAGATGTTGATCATATTTAAATGAAAGAGTAGAATGAAAAACACATGAGTTTTCAAGATGAAGAAACTTGATTTGAAAAATTACAACTTAACTCTAGCAAGTTAGTGTAGAAACTTGAAAACAAAACTCATGTGAATAGCTAAACATATGTTGTATCCTCATGACTAAACATGTTCAAAGATTTAACAATGCATGAACACAACATTAAGAAACTTGAGCATGCTTTTAAAAGAAATCAAAGATTAATACAAAGCATGAGATTAAATGAGAAAAGAGAGCACACCCATTTGAGATTTGAATCAAAGATTGAGTCCATGGATTAGCCCCATTAGTCCTTCAATAATCTCCTTAAAGTGTAGTTCTTCCTTGGCCTCAAGAGTTCCTTCAAGTTCAGCCCCCAATCCCCAACAAAAATCCACTTTTTATAGCCAAAAAGTGTCCAACGGCTAGTGCCCGGTCGACCTGGTACAGGGCCCGGTCGACCGGGTGCTCAACGGTCAGAAATATATCCGTTGGAGCCTTAACGGCCATTTTCCCTGGGTCGGCCTGCACTGTGTGCCCGGTCGACCGGGTGCCTTGGCCGGTCGACCGGGTACACAGCCGGCCAACCTGCTGGCAGCCCAGATGTCTGATTTTTTTCAGAACTTTGAAGGAGAGTGAGGGCTGGTCTTCAATGAACTTTGGGGCACAATTCAAGCTTGGATTCAAGTCAGAAAAAGACTATTAAAAATGAAATATAAATGACTTGAAATCTCCAAATAAAAACTGATTTTAAAGAGAAAAACATGGAAAGCTTGAATTTTGGAAATGACACCAAAAACACCCACATGGGACTAGAAAACTTCATGAACTTAAGATTCATAAATATTATGAAAAACATGCATGACATGAATAAAATCAAAGATTATGAATGAAAATCAAGCATGAAAATCTTAAGATAAAAATCATGAATGAATGAGAGATCAAGCTTATGAAAATGAAATGCACCCTATCAAATTGCAACAAAATAAAACTCTAACAATCTCCCCCTTTGCAATTTGATGGCAACTCTTGAAGCTTGAACTCTCTCTCAATCTCCTTAGAAACTTGAACACCAACTTCACCATCTTCTTTGGATATTAAGGAGCTTTGGATGAATGGGAGCATTTGGATATTTTGGAGCTTTGGATTTTCCTTGTGAGAGCAATGACACAACATTACAAAATTACATACAAAAACTCCCCCTAAACTAGATAACCCTAGAATCTTCTCCCCCTTAGTTGGTGCCAACACTTGAAACATCTCTCCCCCTTTGACATCCAATTGCAAAGGATCCTGCCCAAGAACTAGAAAACACAAAACCTTGTTAGTAGCACCTGTTTATAGGATTAAAAGAAAATGAAATAACAGGTGATAAGCCAACAACAAATTAGAATTCAGGGCAAGGGCCAATGCCCAACTGATGTCTCAATGTAATGAATCGATCATTTCCAAGGGGTTTAGTAAATAAGTCAGCCAACTGAGTATCTGTAGGTACAAAAATTAGTTCAATATTGCCTTGATCAGCATGGTCACGCAAAAAATGATAACGAATGTCAATGTGCTTAGTGCGAGAATGCTGAACAGGATTCTTAGAGATACTGATGGCACTGGAATTATCACACATGATGGGCATGCATTGTTGTGGAACATTATAGTCTAATAAAGTTTGTTTCATCCACAACAATTGAGCACAACAGCTACCAGCAGCTATGTATTCAGCCTCTGCAGTTGACAGAGACACTGAATTTTGCTTTTTGCTATGCCAAGCTACTAAGCAATTTCCTATGAAGTAGCAACATCCACTGGTGCTTTTTCTATCATCTATAGAGCCTGCCCAATCTGCATCACTATATCCCATTAATTGAAGAGTTGAGTCACGGGGATACCAGATACCATAATGAGAAGTCCCATGAATGTATTTTATGATACGTTTAACAGCCTTATAGTGAGACTCTCGGGGATCAGATTGATACCTAGCACATATTCCAACACTAAAAGATAGGTCTGGTCTGCTAGCTGTAAGGTAAAGAAGGCTTCCTATCATGCTTCTATACAGTTTCTGGTCTACTTTCTTACCTTGAAGGTCACTAGACAGTTTAGTGGAAGATCCCATGGGATTGCAGCTAGTCTTAGATTCTCCTAAGCCAAACTTTTTCACTATTTCTAGAGCAAACTTGGATTGACTAAGAAAGATACCATGATCAGTCTGACTAACTTGTAATCCTAGAAAGAACTGTAGAGGCCCTACCAGACTCATTTCAAAAGTGGAACTCATCAATTCAGAAAATCCTTGAGCTAGTTGATCAGAGGTGGATCCAAACACTATATCATCAACATATATCTGAGCAAGGAGAATATCTTTATCAATCTTTTTAATGAAGAGGGTTTTGTCCACATTTCCACACATATAATCATTTTCAAGAAGATGACTTGTGAGCTTCTCATACCAGGCTCTAGGAGCTTGTTTAAGACCATAGAGAGCTTTCTTTAATTTAAACACATAGTCTGGGTGATGAGGATCTTCAAAACCTTCAGGTTGTGTAACATAAACATCTTCCTCTATTTCACCATTTAGAAAGGCACTCTTCACATCCATTTGAAACAGTTTAATTCTCATGCTACTCGCATATGCTAGTAAAATTCGAATGGACTCCAAACGAGCTACAGGAGCAAAGGTTTCCTCAAAATCAACTCCTTCAACTTGAGCATATCCTTTGGCCACAAGTCTGGCTTTGTTTCTTATCACATTTCCTGATTCATCCAGCTTGTTCTTGAAAATCCATTTAGTGCCAATTTTACTTTTGCCTTCAGGAAGAGGTACAAGATCCCACACTTCATTCTTTCTAAACTGATTTAATTCTTCTTGCATGGCATCTATCCATTCAGACTTGGTTTCTGCTTCAGAGAAGTTCTTGGGCTCAATTTGTGAAACAAAAGAGTAGTGAGCACATAGATTATGAACCTGTCTTCTTGTCATGACCCCACTTTTGATGTTTCCAATGATATTATCCAAGTTGTGATCTTTTAATAACTTTGTGGGCATACTAGAAGCAGAGGGGATTTTATCTTCAATTTCAGATGGAGTAGTCTGCTCAACTGATGTCTCTTCTTCATCATCATGAATAGCTTTCTTAATTTGATTCGTCTCATCTATCACAACATGAGCTGACTCCATAACAGTCATGGATCTGAGGTTGAATACTCTATATGCCTTGCTTTTATCAGAGTATCCTAAGAAGATTCCTTCATCAGATTTGGAATCGAACTTTTCCAACTGCTCTCTATCTCTCAAAATATAGCATTTACTCCCAAACACTTTTAAATACCCCAGATTTGGTTTTCTTCCAAAATAAAGCTCATAAGGAGTTTTGTTAGTGTTCTTTGTCAAATAAACACGATTAATAAGATAGCAAGCAGTGTTAATAGCTTCAGCCCATAGGTTGCGAGGAAGATTTTTCTCATTAAGCAAAGTTCTAGCCATTTCTTGGATAACTCTATTTCTTCTTTCAGCTACTCCATTTTGTTGAGGGGTTTTAGGAGCAGAGAATTGATGATTAATTCCATAGTTTTCACAAAAATCTGCAAATCTTTCATTTTCAAATTCTCCTCCATGATCACTTCTTATCTTCTTAATCTTGCACTCCTTCTCAACTTGAATTTTCTTGCAAATCCTTATAATGTGATCTACTGCATCAGATTTAGCATGAAGAAAGGCTACCCATCCAAATCTGGAATAGTCATCAACCATAACCAGGATATACTTCTTCCCACCAATACTCTGAACAGGTGCTGGGCCAATAAGATCCATATGTATGAGCTCAAGGGGACGAGAAGAGGATATATCTTTCAGACCTTTAAAGCTTTTCTTGATTTGCTTACCCATTTGACAAGCTTTGCACAATTCAGATTTAAAATCATCTAATTTGGGTATTCCTCTAACAATTTCCTTTTTGGATAAGATCTTCATCAATTTGTAATTTATATGACCCAATCTTTGATGCCACAACTGGTTTTCTTGATCCTTTGTCATTAAGCTCATGGATTCATTTTCACAGCATTCTTCTATAGTGTAGATGTTATCCTTAGTTCTTAATCCAGTGAGTAAAACTTTCTGGGATTTCTCATTCAGAACTTTGCAAGATTTGCTATCAAATATGACTTTGTTTCCTTTGTCACATAACTGACTAATACTCAAAAGATTATGCTTTAATCCATCCACAAGGAAGACATCTTTTAAGGTAGGCATTTGATCTCCTCCAACACAACCTTTTCCAATAATTTGAGCCTTCCTGTTATCTCCAAATGACACATTTCCTCCATCATAGTCCTCAAGAGAGATGAATCTAGAACGGTCTCCAGTCATATGTTTGGAGCATCCACTATCCAAAAACCATCTAGAATTTTCCTTAACCTTTAAAGCAGTCTGGACTAAGAAGTTCTTGAAACTTTTCCCTTTTTCAATCCAAGTAGTCTTAATGAATGGAGTTTTAGTGGATTTTGGAACAAACTTGAAAAGAGCTCTAGAGGGATGGTTTTGAGACAACCTAATCTTGAAAGGACAATTGGGGATTAGATGACCTATACGATTACAGAAATGACAAGTCCATCTAGAGGTAAAAAAGTTTTTGTCTATAGGTTTGAGATGAGTTCTAGTAATAGGTTGTAAACTATTCTTCTTGCTACTAGAGGAGCATTCAAAACCTATACCATTCTTGTTACCAAAGATTTTGTTCATACCTAACATTTGGTAAAATTTGTCATTTCCTAAGGTAAATTTATCAACAACATGTTTTCCCTTTTCAAGTTTCATTTTAAGAGATTCTGATTCTTGTTGACTAGATTCTAGCAAACATTGTAATTTATGAATTTCTTTTTCAGCTTCAGCTAGATTGTTATGAGAACTAATCAACTTAGATTGAACATCTTTTATCTCATTGTCTTTCAAGATTAATTGATCTTTTAAGGCATTTACATCCTTCACAAGCTTTTTAGACTCAACTTTTAAGCTTTTGTTCTTCTTGGTTATGGCTTCACATAGATCATATAGCTCTTCATAGGCTTGATGTATATCATTTTCATCATTTTCATCATTTGCTTCATCTTTCCCTATGGTATCTTCTATTAATGCATTATGATCTTCATTTTCCTCAATAGGTGTAAATAGAAGCCAAGAAGTGGAGTTATCATCTTCATCATTTTGGAAATCATCATTTTCACTACATTCATCTTCATCATCATCCCAAGTTATATTTAAAACTTTCTTTCCTTTCTTGTCTTTCTTTTCAAACTCTCTAGGGGAGGAACAGTTTTGAGCAATGTGACCAAATCCTTTACAATTGTAGCATTGCACATCCTTCTTAATAAAGGATCCCCTGGAGTTCCTTTGAGATTTTTCATTTCTTGCTTCCTCAGAATTTTTGAAGTTCTTTTTGTTCTTAAGGAGATTTTTAAACTTTTTAGAGAGCAAGATAGTGTTTTCATCATCCTCACTCTCACTCTCATTATCATTATTTTTATGTTGAGAGCTAAGAGCTACACCTTTCTTCTTGCTAGGGACTTCAAAATCTAGTTCATAGGTGAGAAGATTTCCTCTAAGTTCTTCAATTTTGATAGTGTCAACATTCTTACTTTCAGTTATGGCAACAATCTTGGGTTTGAATCTTTTAGGAAGGGATCTTAAAATTTTTCTAACAGTTTTAGATTCAGACATCTTCTCTCCAAGACCTATAAGGGAGTTGACAATTTCCATAACCTTAGTGTATGTTTCTTCCTCAAGCATTTTAATATCTTCAAGTTTAGAAGTTAACATTTGGATTTTGGCTATCTTGACTTGATCTGTACCTTCATGAGTGGTCTCTAGAGTTTCCCATACTTCTTTAGCAGTATTGCAATTTACCACTCTATTGAATTCTTCTTGAGACAAGGCACAATAAAGAGAGTTTTTAGCTTTAGCATTCAAATTTGCTTTGTCCTTCTCACCTTGAGTCCAAGCACTCTTAGGTTTCAATTTTATAGAGGTGACTAAACCTTCAGAGTCTTTTTCTACTATAGTGGGGAGATCATAGCCTTCTTCAATGATGTTCCAAACATCAAGGCTTTGGGATTCAAGAAACACTTGCATTCGAATTTTCCAATAACGATAGTGTGTTCCATTGAACAAGGGTGGTCTATTGGTGGCATTTCCTTCACCTAAATGAGATTGCATGATGACCACAAAATAAAAACTCACTCTAAGGATTCTAACTCTAGGTTGTTAGACCTAATCAAGAGCACCCAAGCTCTGATACCAATTGAAAGTCCAAGATCGAATCCTAGAGGGGGGGGTGAATAGGGTGAGCTCAAAGTCCTTGACCAACTTTCATTCTTTTGGCTTTTAAGTTGCTTATGCTTTGATGAATATTAATAATCTTGTGAAAAAGATAGATTCCTAAGTTAATCATACACAAGATGAAAGCAACTAGGAACATTCAACAATAACAACATCAATCACATAAAGTAAGCACAAAAGAGCATTCACCATAACACAAGTGTTTTATAGTGGTTCGGCAACCGTGCCTACATCCACTCCCGGTAACCCTACCGGATTTTCACTAAAACGAGTTAAGGTTTAGGATCACCTTGAACCTTACAAACACATCACCATGCTTTTCAAGGCTAAGCATGAACCATTACAACTCAACAAATGCTTTTAAAGGCTAAGCACCAACCTTTACAACGAGTGATTTTCTCTTAATTAATATGCCTAATGATGCATGGATAAGAGAACTATTAAGTGCAATGAGATGCCTCTAAATAGGCTAATTTGAAAATGAAATGCCAAACTCTAGACATATGCATATGAATGAGAAAGTGTAAGATTCATGCATATGCTAGAAAACACTCTAACTCTTTTTAGAAGGATGAAACACTAAATGATGCAAAGATGTTGATCATATTTAAATGAAAGAGTAGAATGAAAAACACATGAGTTTTCAAGATGAAGAAACTTGATTTGAAAAATTACAACTTAACTCTAGCAAGTTAGTGTAGAAACTTGAAAACAAAACTCATGTGAATAGCTAAACATATGTTGTATCCTCATGACTAAACATGTTCAAAGATTTAACAATGCATGAACACAACATTAAGAAACTTGAGCATGCTTTTAAAAGAAATCAAAGATTAATACAAAGCATGAGATTAAATGAGAAAAGAGAGCACACCCATTTGAGATTTGAATCAAAGATTGAGTCCATGGATTAGCCCCATTAGTCCTTCAATAATCTCCTTAAAGTGTAGTTCTTCCTTGGCCTCAAGAGTTCCTTCAAGTTCAGCCCCCAATCCCCAACAAAAATCCACTTTTTATAGCCAAAAAGTGTCCAACGGCTAGTGCCCGGTCGACCTGGTACAGGGCCCGGTCGACCGGGTGCTCAACGGTCAGAAATATATCCGTTGGAGCCTTAACGGCCATTTTCCCTGGGTCGGCCTGCACTGTGTGCCCGGTCGACCGGGTGCCTTGGCCGGTCGACCGGGTACACAGCCGGCCAACCTGCTGGCAGCCCAGATGTCTGATTTTTTTCAGAACTTTGAAGGAGAGTGAGGGCTGGTCTTCAATGAACTTTGGGGCACAATTCAAGCTTGGATTCAAGTCAGAAAAAGACTATTAAAAATGAAATATAAATGACTTGAAATCTCCAAATAAAAACTGATTTTAAAGAGAAAAACATGGAAAGCTTGAATTTTGGAAATGACACCAAAAACACCCACATGGGACTAGAAAACTTCATGAACTTAAGATTCATAAATATTATGAAAAACATGCATGACATGAATAAAATCAAAGATTATGAATGAAAATCAAGCATGAAAATCTTAAGATAAAAATCATGAATGAATGAGAGATCAAGCTTATGAAAATGAAATGCACCCTATCAAATTGCAACAAAATAAAACTCTAACAAAAACTTCAATCAAGTTAAAAATAAGTTCAATCAAGATATATGCTCAAAGCATTTTAAAGTTTAAGGCACATAAAAAGATTTGATTGAAGATATATGCAAATCACATGAAAAACAATTAACTTGTTAATGTTATGAAAATCAAAAGATTACAAGTTGTACGTATGAAATTGATAATGTCTAAAACATGTGATGCATAATCAGTGTTGTTTTCAAAACAAACTAGTTTAACTAAAGTTCAAATAGATTGAAAACAACAAAGAAGATTCAAACAAGTAAATGAATCATGCCATAAAAGGAATCAAGGATTTTGCAAAGCATGATTAACAAAGTTTATAAAACAAACTTGGTTTGAATCAAGAAGTAGAATCCAATACAAATAAATCAAAGATTAAATATGATAAGGATTCAAAACATCATTGTTATCATGCTAAAGATCATTTACCAAAGATTCAAAATAAAGCATATAACAAATGATAAAGAGAGGTAAAGCTTACTTAGTGATTTAACTTCATTAATCCAAGCTTGAGCTTTACTAATGACCCCCTTGATCTCTCTTAGTTCATCCCCTTTTTCTTCTCTCCAAACTCCTCAAAGAGTGCTTAGAAGCTCTAAATTGTTCAACCTTTTTCTCACGGGAATGAACTCATATTTATACTCAAAAAGTGAGTATCAGCGTGTCTTCGGTCGACCCCATAGACAGCTCGGTCGACCTGCCCTTCAACGGGCAATAATATGACCGTTTGAAAAAAATCTGTAACGGTCACATTTTGGTCAAACTGTAGTGTCTTCGGTCGACCTACCACTGCTTCGGTCGACCGAAGACACTGCAGGTCAACCGGGACCAAAATTCCCATTTTTGCACATTTTCAAAGATTTTCTTGTGGGGATTTTTTGGGCCATTAAATCAAGCATGGAAACATGATTTTAAATCATTCTAAGGGGTTTAAAAACATGAAATATAAAAAGCCAAAAATGATTAGAAAGTTTTAAAACCATAGGCTTGCTTGATATATAAAAATTCTTTTTCAAATTAAATTGCATCCAAGATGAAAACCAAAACATGCATGAAACATAGGATTTACAAGATTTAAAACAATGCATGTGTAAATTAAGATTTCAAGAATTTCTAAATCAATGCATGTGTGAAAATTCATGAGATGAGTAAAATGCTAATGCATCCATCAAATTGCAATAAACAAAATCCTAACACACCACTACGTTACTATTCGCATATCATGGCTATCTGTAGTTTGGAGTTTTATTGACGGGCTGGTTACTCGGTCGTCGGGGTGGGCAGTCGGCATTGGACGGCGTCCATGGCGTTGAATAGCTGGGAGCGGGCTAGGACTGTACTGCTATTCCCAGGACTGGGAGCTATGATCCCACTAGAGCCGGACTTTGTTATCAGTAGTCTTGTTTGGATTGTTACTGGTACCCCAGGAGGTGGCTTGGACATCCTCGGAGTCTCCCTCTTGTTTCTTGTATTGCATTGCATGGATGGTGGTTATTGCTAGATGATTGCTCGGTTTCCCGTTATTGTTTCTGTTTAATTATTATTCATGCTTTATGCCTAGCCTCGTGATGGACCGCGCTCCTGCTCGGTTCCTACCGAGGTCGGCGGACGTGGGAGTTCGTTTGGTTCCGACCCTTTCGTAACCGGGGGGCAGGGGCGTGCATCGACATTTCTTTTTTTGTAAGGGTGTGCCAGATTTTCTATTTTACTTGGGATTGCAAGTGGTGATCCGGAGATCAACCTTCGCAAGTAAAAAGGAAATCAACTTCTTTCAAGTTTTCCATTGCACATATATTTAAGAAAAGATACATTTTCTTGGTTTGCCGTGAAAGGCAATTTTTTGGCATTTATAGCCGATTTTGGCATTTATAGCCGATTTTTGGCGTTTATAGCCGATTTTGGCATTTATAGCCGATTTACAATCCTTATCAATAATGAAAGACAAGAGTTGTGATTTTTGTCTCTTTTAAAAAAATACAAACTACAATGAAAAACAAGAAAAGGAGGATCTAACTTCTCAGGAGATTGTGGGGGACCCGTTTAGATTGACGGTCGCAAGCCATATGTGGGCTTCGCCATCATCCATGCAGATGAGAACAGAGGATGCTATTGATTCGCTTGGCTTGGCTATAACCTCAGGTTTTTAGAGAACAAAGACCAAAAGAAGGTCCTATGTCCAATGAAAAGCCGAGTAGACGAGCTGAAAAGCCATGTCTAAGCCATTGGTGGCAGAAGGAGAAGGCAAGGACCTTGGGGGGAGTACCCCCCAAGGGACTTTTGTCACCTTGTTGCGGTGGTCGGTGAAGAACTTCCGTAGAGTTTTCTCTCTTTTTTCTTTCTTTGGATTTCTGTGCTTTGTCGGTCTGTGTGTTTGTGCTTTTTTCTGATGATCCTTTCTTCTTGGAGAGCTTTCCTATTTATAGGCTTTTAGGTAGCCATTTAGGAGGGTTTATGAGCTTTGATTGTCATAAAGCTACATAAAGGGAGGAGTTACAGAATTGAATTCTTTATTTTGTAACTCCTTTTTCTTGGCTTCTGATTGGCCGGAGGAGATTGAGGGCATTTAATCGCCTTTAATCGCCATGATGGGAGGAGTTTCATGGGTCAAATGCCATGAATCTCTTGACTTGTAACTCCCGGATGCTTGCTTCTGATTGGTCCGTCCAAAGAAATGGATTAATGACTGTAATAAAGCTAGTCAATTAATCGCATTAAGTGGTCGCCGAGCAGTTGAAGAGTCGCGGGCCGTGCCATGTCTTTTGGGATTCTTCTGGCGATGATCATCGATGGATCTTCATGTAGATCGACATCAGATGACCATGTAATTTCAGGTGTTTGTTGCCAACAGCGGGTCGGTGCCATCTGTCCTGTCGATTTCTCGATCGGTCGGGTAGAAAGCACACTTTTTTTGGTTGACCGGGTGGCGATCAATATTTTTTTCGATACTCTTGATAATTGACCCGTGTTTTGGACGGATGTCAGAGGATTTGGTGTCTCAAAAGCATGAATTTTGGAAAGTACCAGAGGCTGGGCGCTTCGAATCGCGAAAAAACGGCGAAAATCGGGGTTTCCGGGGCCTTTCCGGCGACCCCGGGCTCCAAGGTCGCCGGCGACCCTGGGGGGTTTTTCCCCCCTTTGTGTCCCGTTTTGTGTCCGTTTTTGCTGTTTTTCGATTCTTTTTTCTTCTGTATTTTTCCTTGACATTTGACCATTTATTGGCCTGATTTCTTTGTAGGAAACCTGATGAGAATCCTTGCATTTTATTTTGCAAAGTTTCCAATTTCCTGAGAAAGCCGAACACTTTGTCGCGCAGAGCTGCCGATTTTCCGTCAGAAGTTGAAACTGGGTCAAACGATGTCAGAATGACCTGAAATTTGGTGTGAAGCCTCCTGAGCAATAAATAAGACCAACCATAGGCTTTTGTTTGAGTTTTGAAGCCGTTTGGGGTCCTATCACCAGTAGACTCGCTTTTATTGCGATGAAGATGTCGCGGTTTGATGTGCGGTCAACCGATGTCCGATTGACTTAATATTTGACAGGGAACCTATTGGAGTCATTTTAAGATGATCCATAGGCTCTGTCTTGGAAATCATGGTCCCGGAGAGCTTTGCCGCCGAGAGGCCTGATTTGACTTCCGAGCGTCAAACTATGGTCAAATGTTGTTGAAATGACCTGAAATTTGACGTGTAGCTCTTTATAAGCATTTTGAAGCCGTCCATGTGCTCTATCTGATGAGTAATGGCCTCGGTGGTTCTCGCTGCCGAGAGGCTTGATTTAGCTGTTCGAGGGTTGATGTAGGGTCAATCGTTGTCGGTTTGACTCGGAACTTGACGTGGAGCCTTTTGGATGTATTTTGAGACCATCCATCGGCTCTGATCGAAGATTTGATGTCTCCGATGCTTTTGCCGCCGAGAGCTCCTTTTCGGCTGTCGGAGAAGCGAAGTTAGGCCAAATGATTTTGAAATGGCCCGAAACTTCTTGTGTACTCCTCTTTTGGCTGTCTTGAAGGATCTTGCAGTTTTGTTTGATTCTGACAAGATTTGATTTTTGGAAGTAGCATTGCCTATTTATGGCAGGTTGCGACTTCATGTAGCTCTTTGGATCTTGAAGAGGCAAAGTGACATTTTTTGGTGTCAACACCTCGCTATCCTTGTATTCACATGATCACTACACTTGTCATTATTCTATACTTGATGCATGTCATGTTTATTATGCTTTGCTTATCTATTGCTCAATATGTTGTTGACTCTGTTCATTGGTGTGCAGACATCTCAGGTGATTACTACTACTATGAGGAGCAGGCCGGTAAGGAGATCGCAGAGGATCTTCAACTAGCAGAGGAGGAACGAGAGTGGCATGCCGATGACGTAGAGTAATGTCATCATTTTCGGCATGAAAGAGATTTACATGGGACTTCATTAGATTCTTTAATTCTTTTATTATCTCTCGCTGAACCTTACTTCATTGACTTAGTTTTATTTTAATGACCTTGTTTATTGGGTTGGCCAATGTAATAAATTAACTTAACTCCTTGGTTAGTTTTGTTTATTCATTCAATCAACTTTAATATTTAATGAGAAGTATTATCCACTGATGATATTCCATATGCCTAGAGTTGTATGAACTCAACATTTATTGTATTACAAGAGGCTTGAAATATATTATCCTCAGAGCGGACTTACGATCTGTGGGCCTAAAGGGAAAAATTTTAATTTGTCCTAAGTTTCACTCCCCGGATCCGGTTTATTCTTTAATTAGGTTCGGGGGACGTGACACCATTTGTTACTTTGATAAATAGTTCTATCTTTCAAAATAGATGTGTATGTCACATCTTAAATCTTGTTGCAAAGGTTGGTTTAAAGCATATTGTAAGTTACACAGATGATATTAAAGACATTGCTAGATTTTTTTTCTATTCCGCACAAAGAAGACAATTGTATGCCCAAATATGTGCGAGGCAAGGCGTATCAGCTATTAAAATGCCTAAAGAGGTAGAACATATATGAAATTCTATGTATGATTTGTTAAACAATGCACTTTCTTAGAAAACTGTTTTGAATGAATTTTGTGCTTTTCATGCACAAGATTTGATGATTAGTGATGAACATTGGAAGTTATGTGCCCATATAAGAGATTTATTAGAAACTTTTTATACTTCAACATTATTTTTTTCCGGGATATATTATCCCACATCTAATGAAGCTTTTTAAAATTATTTTATAATTTAGTAGATTTAGAGATAATTTTTTATTGAGTAACACTATTAGAGACATAGAAGAAAAATTTAATAAATATTGGAAAGAGGCTCCAATGACATTTTCTTTAGCTACTGTATTTGATCTTAGGTTAAAATTAAATGGTGTATAATTTTTTATTGATGGAATAAATAAAAATAAGAATTATATAGATTTAAATACTGTTTCAAATATAAGGGCAAATTTGCAAGCATTTTTTCAATTTTATTGTGAGCAAATGAGCACAACTGGGCTTAGTATAGGCCATTCAGAAGTCAAGCGAACAGGTGTTGGTGAGTGAGATGTGTGGTATTCTTCCGTGTCCACGGGCATGGCATCCAGCTCAAGCTCAAGTAACACTGTGACGGAGTTATCATCGTATCTTGACGTCGGTATAATACGGGTACATAATGCATCTAGTTTTAACCTTTTGGCTTGGTGGAAGCAACAAGAAAGCGTTTATCTAGTATTGGCCGCCCCGGCACGGCCCGTCCCGCTCCAGCCCGCCTCATTGTGGGCCGTGCCGGCCCGTGGCACGGTCGGGCCAGACTAGGAGAGGGCCGTCCGTTTGACATCCCTGTGACTGATCAGTAAGAGAAAAAAAAAAGAAAAGAAAAAAAACAGTTTTCATGCACGTAAGGGCATGGGCCTTACTCATGATCATAAGCAAAGTGCGGCATACGTTTTGATTGACCACATGAAAGGGACCCTTATAGCATCCACGTGACCGAACAACCCAACTTTTCCCCAATTTATTGTGGACCAGTGCTTTGGTTACTTCAATTACACTCATTACTAGGCATGGGTGTGCATTCTGTGGTCCATCCACTTCTTAAATTTGACCCCTCTTGCCATCTGGCCCCACCAGATGCATTTATGGATAAACATCAAACACA